>NKZD01002118.1:0-22311 GCA_002370635.1 Metschnikowia cerradonensis | reverse complement strand
AATCAGGTCAGTCATAGTTATACCAATCAGGTCAGTCATAGTTATACCAATCAGGTCAGTCATAGTTATACCAATCAGGTCAGTCATAGATATACCAATAAGGTCAGTCATAGTTATACCAATCAGGACAGTCATAGATATACCAATCAGGTCAGTCATATACCAATCAGGACAGTAATAGATATACCAATCAGGTCAGTCATAGTTATACCAATCAGTCAGTCATAGATATACCAATCAGGACAGTAATAGATATACCAATCCGGACATATACCAATCAGGTCAGTCATAGATATAATAATCAGGTCAGTCATAGTTATACCAATCAGGTCAGTCAAAGTTATACCAATCAGGTCAACTCAAAATCTTGATTTTTAGACCAGCTGTTATACTCTTTGTTTCAAATCCACCTATGACAGGAGACTCGTTCACTTTGCTAGTCAAAAAAAAAAATGATGCACAAAACAGGCAGGCTCTGTCACCCAAGAAAAATCCAAGCCACCTGGTCAATTGCTCTGTAGGTGCACTTGAGACTATAGGTCACTAAAACTATAGGTCACTGAAACTTGAAATGTTTGAAACGTCATTGTCTGTTAAAGGTGCAACAGAATAGTTCGTCTGAGAAAACTAATCAAACTTTTTGGCTTCATTGACTCAAAGTTGAACTGCATCCAGCATGTGCACGACCACCACGTCACCCTTATATGCTTTGTCAGTCAGCACACATGTGTTTCATTACGGACCGTCACATTTCCACCTGGTTCTCAAAGGAAGTGGCCATCCAACTGGCACATTCCTCCGCAATGAAATTTTCCTCCCTTATCCCCCGATTTCCCGCTTGTTTCTCGCTTTTAGGTACACTATGACTCGAAGAGTCGACTTTGTCAAACGAAGGCTCCACTTCAGACACCACTTCAGGCTCTAAAAAGCTGGGTATGCTCACTGGGGCTTTAGTTCTTCGGTCATATGGTAAAAGGTAGATATTCACCGGAATACAGTTCAGCTCTTTATACTTGTACAGAATCACTCGCACACCTGGGTCGAAACCTTCACATGAGTAAAAGACGTAATTCTGCACCTGCATTTTGGAATCCCAAAACAATTAAGTCATTGGTATTGCTAGTCCAAATCCAAAGTCATGGCTTTAAAACCCCACGTATCCTGGTGTCACTGTGTCATTGGTGTAGACGTAAACGTTTTGAAATGTAAACTCCACAGGCGTGTCCCCAAAGGTGAAAACACTATAATCGTCATATTTGACGCTAGAAAGCGGCTCCAAAATATCGTTGATTTCCGCAAAGAACGCCATTGGGAATGAGGCTTGTGCCCATGCGGAAGCAGTTGCAGCTATGACACTGGAAAAGATCAAGTGGGAGATTTTCATGATGGTTTTGAATAATCTTTTAGGAAACGGAATCTTGGTCACTTAAATATCACATCGATAAAGATCCTCCAGGATCCGACAATGCCGTAGTTTAGTCAATCACAAATTTTGGATTCGTGATTCGTCCAATTTTAAGGTTCCGTGATTCGGTCCCGATACATGCACACCTGCTACTAACAGCAAATTGCCGTCTCCAAGGAACTTTAACCTAATTCAACCCTCCCATTTCCTCGCAAATAAAGATCAAACTAAATTCCATTGATCAAAACAGTCTCGTTGATCTTAGTAAGTTCTAGTGTCATCCAGCCCATTGTATCTTATCACCGAGTCTCATCCAGTGTATTGTAGCTTATCGAGTTTGATGGTGAGTTTCATATAACTCATTGTACCTTATTGAGTCCATTCGATCAAGTCATTCTATATCATCTGATGAAACAGTCATATCAACCTGTCGCTTTTGAACTGGACATGCTGCATGTGTGATGGGCAGGTTCATCAAGCAATTTGAGAATATGATCCAATAATTGGCTTGTGGTAGTGACCGGGTTTCACCTGACAACGGACACAAACTCAGAAGCTCCTGCAATGAATAGATTCTGTTTCTTCATAAAACAACAGGTGTTAACCTCTTATGAAAGACAAGGCATATAGGTCGGCTGAACCATCTTAGAATTTAGAAATATAAAGCGAAAATCCCCTTCCAACCTCAGGTGATTTGTAATGTAATCTTAGACCATCCTTATGTAGGAATCTCTGGGTCAAAACACCGTCAGGAAATGGTGTAGATCGTCAATAAGATTTTAGAGCATTCATTGGCTGCTTAAGTAACTGCCCACCCAATATGAAATATATTGAGTGTTGTTAGCCAACACATTGACACAATTTCCCCATCATACTTTCTCACCCTTTTGAGAATATAGAAGAATTTTTTTTAATAGATGGTCTTCTCTGTTGAAAAATAAAATTCTTTCACGGCAATGGTTCAAGGGTGTTTTAACATGTTTGAGTGCCGACACCTGGCCCCATTGATATTGTGATTTAAAATCCTCCATGAACAAGGAACATATAAGTTCACTGCTGNTTAAAATCCTCCATGAACAAGGAACATATAAGTTCACTGCTGCTTCACCGATCCCACTAGAAGTAGTAAAGACTGTAATATAGTAGATGATACTGATACACTCTCAGCTTCAAATAAGTGTACGTATAGTAATACCACTAATCATGATAGGTACATGGTTCAAAAAAGCTGTTTAGCATGCGGACGCTAACATTGCAGTACTAATGTTTTTTAGCTTATCAACTGGCTTGAACAAACTATTTTGAGTACTACTTATACTTCTCATCGAGAACAGTAGTAGAGTTCGTTACTTAGTAGATAAGATAAGCCGATGGAGTAATGACGGGGGTAACACTCTCAGTAGAGACTCATTTTAATAACCACAGTGGACCATCCTTAAGAAAATCACAGTACAATAAATCTCAGTTACTCATCACAACTTCATTAGACGTCATGGATATCAGCACAATGGACAATTCGTAGTATCATAAAAAACGCTATCAGTACCTGTCTCAGAAAGCATCATAGTATTCATCACAGGCTAATCCGAGTAGCAATAGTACTAGCAGACACTTAGGATAGTGGTGTTTATAGTGAAAATCATTGTAAAAAGTTCATGGCAGCAATTTCACACAGCATACCAATGAATAAAGAAAGAACAGTTATGATTATTTATCGAGATTGATTCAATATCCTTGGCCAACCACAACTTGAGTCCTTGATTGAAGTCCATCTATAAGCTGAAGAAGTCACTTATACAGGAAAAATTCCGGAATCTCATACATCTCTATAACTCTGGCTTCAGATGTGAATCCTCCATATCTAGTTCATTGGCAACCTGAAAATATCTTGACTGGAAAAAGTTTGAGTTTCAATTAGTACCGATTTCACATACTGATTATTATAAAACATTGGAAAGAAAATCTTGGACAAAAAACTGAACATTCTAAAGGAAATGGCCCGGATTCAAAGTTTCAAATTGAGGGCAAGTTTAAGAGGGAAGGACTCGCAATTTAAGCTTAAACAAACAAGAGCAGGTTTAAGGGGGAAAGGGCCGTATTTATACCGTATAAACGCAGTCCCGACACAAATGCACTGCATCAGGGGGCTTGCAGATGGCTGTAAAAATGGAATCTCACTAATATATAAAAGCCCCTGTTTCGCGTCTCGAAGAGGGACGATATATTGCTCTTTTACTACTTCCAATGACATCCTTAAATTATGGTCTATATATATTTATTTTAATAGGAACATAATATGAGAGAGATTAACTAATTGGGAAATACATATAAAACGAAGCTTACTTTTTGGGAAGACCAGGTTGAAGGAATGGGTTATTGGGCGCTGGCCCTGGCAGGCTGGAAATACGTGGTGTACGGGTTTCGCGAAATGATTACTACTGGTGTACAGATGTTTATGCACGGGTGTGATGCGAAGGTCATCTCGAAAAATACACCCTTATCAATTACCTATCTGACAATGAAAGTCAAGACAATCAGCAGGTCTGCGGATACCTATGTTCCCGCTAGAAATACACAGGAATCAGCCACGCCTCGGAACTTGAACCCCGCTCTTCATCCCTTCGAAAGAGCTAGGGAGTACACCCGTGCCTTAACTGCCACCAAACTTGAGCGTATGTTTGCACAGCCATTCATTGGACAGCTTGGTGATGGTCACCGAGATGGAGTCTACTGTATCCTGAAGAACTTCCAGACTACCAACCAAATTGCTTCGGGCTCAGGTGATGGTGTGATCAAGTACTGGAACCTCACGTCACGTGATGAGACACTTAGCTTCAAGGCCCATCGGGGTATGGTTACAGGTCTCGCCGTCACTCCCCGCAGAAGACTTCTTTCCAGCGGTGATGACAAAACTGTCAAATTGTGGTCCTTGGAGAATGAAGCTTTTGGTGACGAAACAGACGACTTGGATGTCTACCGCAAGGGTGGAAACAATCAGGGACTTCTCAAGACTTTTGCGGGCGAACACGCATTCCAGGGTCTAGACCACCATTTCACCGATGACATCTTTGTTACAGGCGGTGCATCTATCCAGTTATGGAATACAAACAGAGGAAACTACGTGAGTAATCTTTCATGGGGTTGCGATAACGTGTCCAAGGTGAAGTTCAACAAGACAGAAACCAACGTTTTGGCCAGTTGTGGCTCTGACAACTCTATTGTCTTATACGATATACGGACAAACACGCCAATCCAGAAAGTGGTAACCAATTTGCGGGCCAACGACATTTCGTGGAATCCCATGAATGCATTCAACTTTGCCAGTGGCCACGATGACCACAACTCATATCTCTGGGACATGAGAGACTTGCAGAAATCACTCACTATCTACAAGGACCACGTGAGTGCAGTGACGAGTCTTGACTTCAGTCCTACAGGCCAGGAGTTAGTGACTGGTTCCTACGATAAGACGATTCGAATCTACCGGGCTAGGGAGGGACGTTCACGTGAAATTTACCACACCAAGCGGATGCAAAGAGTGTTTGCAGTTGCGTTCACCACAGACAACCGCTACATTCTCAGTGGGTCCGATGACTCGAATATTCGTCTATGGAGAGCAAATGCATCGGAAAGAGCCACGGTCAAGTCTGCACGTGAACAGGCCAAGCTCAACTACGATGCTAAGTTGAAGGAGCGCTACAAGACCATGCCAGAAGTGCGTCGTATTGCCAGACACAGACACCTTCCTATGGTGGTCAAGAAGGCGGGTGAAATCAAGCGGGTGGAGCTTGAAAGTTTAAAAAGAAGAGAGGACAACGAGATCCGTCACAGCAAGGAGGGCTCCAAGGTCAGAGTGCCAGAGAAAGAGAGACACATCAGAGGGGTTGCATTCAAGGATTCAGAGGAACAACCATGATAGCCTTGTCATTTCTTATACCAGTGTGATTCAATCGGTACAAATTCCAGTGGTTCTATTCTATCTTGATGGTTCCCTGCAGTGTTACTTTATCGGTAGCCATCATATCGGTACCGTTTCGGAAGTTACCGTTTGGGTAGTTACCATTCTGGTAGTTACCATATCGGTTTGTATCGGTAGCTACCATTTAGGTAGTTACCATATAGGTACGTATCGATAGTTACCATTCTGGTAGTTACCATATCGGTTTGTATCGGTAGCTACCATTTAGGTAGTTACCATATCGGTACGTATCGATAGTTGCCATTTAGGTAGTTACCATATCGGTACGTATCGATAGTTACCATTTAGGTAGTTACCATATTGGTCCTTATCAGTTGTCTACCATTTCGGTAGCTGTGGTTACCCTCTGGGCAAATCTATGGGTTGGAAAATCCTCAATCAAAAGTGAATTATACGCTAATCATTCCTAATGCGATTGATGCCTCTGAGGTTTGGTGCTATCACATGCCAGTGATCACAATAAGTCAATAAGTGCTAGTGAGGCATTCTGTCACATGCTTGCAATGATAACCTCTGGAGTTTGCCCAAATAAGAAAGAGGGGAAAAGGTTCCAGTTTCCCATTGCGTCTGGGAAAGACCTGCCGTATTAGTGGCGTTGGGCCGGGGGAGTATTCTGCATACTATTCTTTCCTCTCGCAAATTGCATAAATGATCAAACAATCACTTCCAGAATACACTTCACGTACCAACGTGAGACATGAACGTGATATATATCAACATGAAACATCACATAATACTCAATGTAGTGCATATAAACTAAATAATGTACATCAAAGGTTGATTACTGACATTAGTTGAGATGTTCTGGCAGATAAGTTCCTGGTGTACGGGTCTGTCATATGAGTCGTGTGCAGGGGCCGACCTGTATGATGTGTTCCAAGAGAGGCCAACTTTCCAAGGGGTGCACGGATGTGCCATCTGGAAAGGGTCTCACGTGATACGATCTATCCCCCCCTCCCCTCTATTTCCCAAAACGGCAACGCAGAAAAAAGCAACTGCTTTTCTTTTTCAAACTTGTCACGCTCTTTTGGAAGCATATCGTTGTGTGCACTTTTCAAGGCCAGTGCGCGCGGTTTTGTCTGGAGCCCAAGCTTTACGTAATCCGTGCCGCCCGTTCTCTTCTTTCCGTGCAAACACAACCACCGCCGTGCACGAGTCAATACAAGGCAAACCTCTGATTTTCTGCGTGTGAAACCCGCTGTGCTGTTTTCGGCCGCCTTTATTTACCCATTCCCCTTTTTTTCGCCGTGTTTCGGACCCTGGGAGCCACAGAAGAAGCAACCTTTCGTCCAACCGGCTCAATTTCCTAGATCAAGCTTAACGAAACTATCCAGACTGGGAAAGTGATACTGAGCCGAGTTTTTTTTGTCTTTTTTGGATTTTCATAGCTTCCTGAAAAGTATACGGCTGCATATTTAGTCACTCCACGGAATATACCTCCTGATTTCCGGATTAGTCAAGCCGGAGAAGTATCGGAAAAGCAAGGTCATTTTTGCTGGCTATCGTTTTGGTTATTATCGTTCAACATTAGCTACTTACTGTTTAACGCTTTAATTATTTCTGAAGTCAAGATTTGGTCTGGGAATATTATTGACCAATCAGAGACTAGATCTGCTCGAAGACGTACTCAGAGGTACTAAATTTCAACGGTGCTCAATTGAACTCGACTGATAACTCATATCAGTGCTTCTGTCAGAGGTTACTCCCATTGGTTACTCTCATTGGAGCACTCCAGACGTACTGTCAGGGTTATTAGATCAGTGGCCAACTACTGATTCTTTCTAGTTACTAATTCTGATTACTACTTGTGATTGGTTACTATTATTGATACTCGTGGATTTACTGGATCCATCTTTCCAATCAACCAATCAATAATCAATCATCAAGTACCATGCCCGACAGAAACGTCTTGAAGATCTTCCAGCACTTTAAGCCAGGACACAGCACAAACAATTCTAGTTCTAGTCCTGACCATGGAGGCAGTGGAGCACATGAAAATAGGGCAGTTGGCAACGCAGGAAGCGGAGGAAATGGGGATACCACGGCCAGTTCTTCGTCCACGCAGGGCGTGTCGTCGGCCGAAACCCATCTCCGGCCTTCGGTGTCTAACCTGTCTCACAATGGAGCCCGCAAGTTCTTGGGCATCCAGATCGGAAAACACGAGTCCGGAGAATCTCTATCGCTGCCTATTCTCACCAACTCATCCGATCACAGGGAAGTGAATACTCCACCAATCCAAGCACCTGGAAGCTCAGTGCATTCGCCAGGTATTTTGGCCCAACACTCGTCTCAACAGCATGCACACCGCTTGACCAGTGCCGAGGAGAACCCCGTCAACAAATCCACCAGCATGGTTGAGATCAAACGGCTTTTTAAGCCGTCCAGAAAAGTGTCGAAAACGCAAAATCTGCTGAGTGCTAGTGCAAGCACCACACCAAATCCGACAGCAGCTAACCTTGGCGCTGTTGGTTCTACGCAGTCTATCCTGTCACAACATCCCTCAGCCGCCCCAAGCAGAGAACCGCTGGCGACATCCTTGGTGGCATTAATCCAGAATACCTCTTCGCAATTGCTACATCAGCAGCAGAACAAACGCAAGGAGCAGTCTATGCATGAACCATTCACACAGGACGAGTCGCCATTGGTTAAAAAATACGGCAAGGTCAAAAAAGAGTTGGGGTCTGGTGCTGGAGGGTCTGTGCGGCTCATCATGCGGCCTCTGGACTCCAAAACGTTTGCTGTGAAGGAGTTTCGGCCCCGGAGAAATACAGAATCCTTTAAGGATTACACCCGGAAGTGCACAGCCGAATATTGCATTGGGTCTACTCTTAAACACCCCAATATCATCAAAACTATTGATATTATCCATGAAAACAACCGGTACTACGAGGTCATGGAGTATGCACCCATTGATTTCTTTGCCGTGGTGATGAGCGGAAATATGAGTCGGAATGAGATCAATTGCTGTCTTAAACAGATCTTGGAGGGAGTTTCATATTTGCATTCTTTGGGCTTGGCCCACCGTGATTTGAAACTTGATAATTGTGTGTTGACTACTGACGGAATCTTAAAAATCATCGATTTTGGAAGCGCCGTGGTGTTCAAATACCCCTTTGATCAATATGGCAGCAGACTGGAGATCCACTATTGCCATGGAATAGTGGGCCTGGACCCATACTTAGCCCCAGAAGTCTTAAGTCACCAGAACTCTTATAACCCGCAACCCGTGGACTTGTGGTCCATAGCCATCATCTACTGCTGCATGACGTTGAAGCGGTTCCCTTGGAAAATCCCCAATCCGGAAAAGGATAACAGCTACAAGTTGTATGCGATGGAGGATGATAACTATCATGACTACTACCTTTCAAATGAGTGTCATAAGTTGTTGTTGAGACACCGGCACCTTAAAAACTTGATGGCACGGCTGAATAAAAAGCGCAAGCTTTTGAAGATGGTGGAGGGAGAAGATGACGAGACCACGCGAGAGCGTCCGGAGGTCTCGGAGAAGGATGAGGGAGAGGATAAGGAAAAGGGAGAAAAATCGGAAAAATCAGAAAAAGCAGATGATAAGCTTGAGAAGCTTAGTGGGGAGAAACTTGAGGAAAAGCTCAAAGCACTTGAAAACGTCGAGATTTTGGAACAGGCTCAGATTGAGGAAATCACTCGTGAGCTCAAGCAAATCGATGACAAGTTGGAGGAGTACGAGGCCATCAAGTCTGCACACAAGGCCAAGTACCTAGAGGCCAAGCAAGCACAAGAACCCAATGGGGAAGGCGATGGCGAAGAGACGCGAGAAACCGTCCGCAGATCCAAGTCCCACAAACAAATCCACGGTCCTTACCGTCTCATGCGGCTTTTACCGCACGTGTCCAGACCCATCATCCATAAGATGCTCAAGATCGACCTGCACAAGCGGGCTACCATCGAAGAGATAATGAATGACGAGTGGATCCAAAGCATCAAGTGTTGTACGTTGAAGCAGGCGCAGAAGGGGACGGACGTCAATATCGAGGATGCTGAGTATGTGATTTTTGAACGGGGAGAGCCGGAGCACGAGCATACAGTGGTGCTTGACGAAGGAGTCAAAACGTAACAAGGATGAGATTTTTGGAGTCACATGAAGAAGAATGTACCTTCAAGATATCTCGGAAAAAGCATGTTTTAGGAAGACACATGAAAGGTTAAATGACTTTTATGCCATGACATGAAGCACTACTTTAGGTCTACTCCTAAATCTGTCTTCCTACTCTACCTACTGTCCAGTGTCTGTCTAATCACTACTATCTGTTTACCGCTGTCTAGCTTGTCTACAGTTTAGTATTTACTGTCAGCCTACAGTCTTGTCTGCTCAGCTAATTATGTCTCTTCAGCCTCTAATTTAGTCTCTTGTCTCCTTCTCTGCTTGTCGTCTTTACTATTTTTTTTGGCTTATGTGATTGAGACGTGGGGTAAATGTCTACAGGTTAAGCAGATTGCACTTCAATGCTTCGGAATCCATCTGCTTAGCTAGACAGACAATGGCCCACTTAATATCGGTAATCGGAATCTGTTAAATATGTTGGTGGGAATGTGGTTAGATTAATAAGATAGGAGTGTGGTGTACGGGTGTATTTATATCCTGCACACAGCGTATTATCATGATAACGCTGCTCCACCTCTCACCAACCCCATCAACTACACCCTACTACAAGTCCCAACCACTGCTGACACAGAACTGTTTAAACTGCAACACTGTGACTGCATCTATTATTTAGTCCTCATAACACAACGTTGCTCTAAATTATTTAACCATGACTCCACTCAACGGAAGCAGGCTCAAGACAACGCTCAAAATGGCCATCTCCAAGCTCAAGTTTATCCAGGAAAAAAAGCTCGCCCTAGGCAAACAACAGCGGCGGCAATTGGCGGACCTCTTGGGTGCAGGAAAAGAAACCAGCGCCACAATCCGGGTGGAAAATATTATACGTGACGATATTTATGTGGAATTATTGGAGTACTTGGAACTCCACTGTGAATTGCTCTTGGCGCGGCTCCTGCTTGTATTGGATGCGCAGCGCGTGGAAGTGGATGCTGGGCTCAGTGAAGCTGTCGCGCTGATCATCTACTCCAGTTCGCGCGTGGAGGTTAAGGAGGTGGCTGCGGTAGGCGATATGCTCAAGGTGCGGTATGGTGCGGAGTATAGTCGGAGGGTGGTGGAGTTGGCCGAGGGAGTTTCTGACCAAGTGGTGAAACGGTGTGACATCGAGCCTCCGTCGCTGGATTTGGTGGTGATGTACTTGACCGAGATAGCAAGGACCTACGAGGTGCCGTATTCAAAGAGTCAGGATTTGGGTCAGGGTCAGGGTCAGGGTCAGGATCAGAATCAGTACTTGAAGCTGGATCAGGATCAGGACGGAACTAAGGGTCAGGATGGAACTAAGGGTCAGGACGAGATCAAGGGTCAATTGAAGAATGGAGAAGATGGTGGTTTGAATCTGAATCTGAGTCTGTTGGGGGAGAAGAATGGACTGGAGAAGGTGCAGAAACCAAAGGAATTGAGTGACTTTGATAAGTTGAAGGAACGGTTTGCTGCATTGAAACGGTGAGCTTGATGGTATTCTAGGAATACTGCTTGTGGTGATGTTTGGATTTTTGGGACTACTGCTTGTGGTAATCTATGAATTTCTAGGAATACCGCCTGTGTAGATCTATGGAATGCTGGGACTACTGCTTGTGGTAATGTGTGGATTTCTAGGAATACTTCTTGTGGTGATCTATGGAATGCTGTGGGTATTCACTAGTGGAATGTGTGACCAAAGACTGACAAAATAACCTGGCCTGTAATGTCCATTTTGTCTGTTTCCTTTACCTGTGCTATGGACTTGTTGAATATCTAGTTTATCTACCAGATGCTAGGGATTCATATTCCTCGATGAAGTCTCATGTTCTGTGATATTCTGTGATCTGAAGCTCTGAGGGTTAGTGTTGAACTCGTTGATATTATTCATTATTAGTGGTCGTGAGTGGAGCTCCAGTTTCTCATAAACAACCTAGAATGACTACAGAATGATTCAGATTGATGTGGTGGGAGATTTCTTCAGAGAGTCCCTCGCTTGACTCTCTCATCTGGTTTCACTTCTCTAAAGAACTGGTCAACAACTGCTCGTCCTTGTTTGAGTGTTCATGGTGTGATTAATATTCTGATGATGGGGCGGTGTTTGAAACGGTTTACGATACTACATGTTAAAAAGTGGCTTCCCAAGCATACTGGAGTGTGCATTTTGGATCAATGTCCATTGAGAATACCAATGCCCACATTCAGACATCCATCTCTACAATGTCACATGACATCCACATCTACAATGGAATTCCAATGTCAATCGTTCAATTTCATTTTCTACAGTTGATGTTACGGAGTGATGGTATGTATTGGAGGGTGTTCTGGAATCCAAGTATGCAAAGACTGCTATCCAAAGACTGCTATCCAAAGACTGCTATCATGAAGACTGCAAAAAAGACGGGAACAAATGGCAGGAACAAATGAAGAACTCCTGAAGCCCAGTCATTACAAATTGAATAATACGAGAATATTCGAGTATCAAAACTGGGTTACTGGAGAATGGATTTTTACGACTGGTGCATGAAGACTGGTGTACGAAGACTGGTGTATGAAGACTTGAGCACCTAGTCCTGATGAATTACTCAAATCTAGTATTGATTTTGGACCGCATGAGCTGTTGCCCTTTTAAAGCCATTCCAGTTCCAAATTTCGAAACCTATTGGGAACTGCCCATTCTCCATTAAAGACCAGTCCTGACTTCTGACTACTAACCACTACTGATTACTGTTCACGTGACTTCTAGATACTACGAGACGACACTAGAGGATCTGTCTCCTCCTGCATATGTCAAAGCCCTACCCAAAAAAGACAAAAGTGTTTTGACCTTGTTTCATATTTGTCTCAGGTCAGTTTCCATTTTTAGATCATTAGCACTAATTGGGTAATCCATGGGGTTTGTATGCATTGCAGATCTGTTGATATCTTGGTTGGTCCTGCATACAGGACCGCGCCTCCAAAACATCAACCTGAATCTAAAGCAATCCTTCCCAGACTCTCAAACACACAAACTCTTTCCATGAGCATCTTGACGCCTCGGCAGAGTGACGAGCTCCACCGGGCGCTCATGCAGTACCTCGAGCCCAAACTCGCTGCTGCAAACCATCACAGTACTGTAAAAGTGCTCGGCCTGCTATTGGAGGTTTCCCCCGATAGTCCAACCCCAGCTCCCAATTTCCTTGAAAAAAAATGGTCCACGGTTCTCCGTTTGCAAAAGAAAATCTTGGATTTGCAAAATGAAGTCAATAGTTATAAAGCATTGGTGGAGCTGGCGAACCAGGCAGGCCATTCGGCCGTTGTGGCTCGAAATAAGCTTGATTGGCTTCCGAGCTCGCCCAATAAGGTTTTTCCCACAAAATCCGCCCAGATCGTCAATTCTGTGGCTGTGCATCCGAAATTGCCCTTGTTGGTCGCCGGATGTACGGATGGGAGCATGGTGGCTTGGAACATTGCCACAGATGACCCTCTGATCCCGGAAAAACTCTGGGGGGCTCACCTGAGGTCCGTGCACAAGGTGCGCTGGTCGCCCGGTCACGTGGATGTGGCATCCGATACCTCTGACTACGTTCTAGCGTCGTGTCTGTCGGATTTGTCCATAAAAATCTGGGCTGGTGATGCCTTGAAGCATATCCGCACCTTGACTGGGCATGAACATACGGTTTCGGGGGTAGCGTTTTCGGCCCATAACCCGAACTTGCTATACTCAGTTTCTCGAGATAAATCGGTGAAAATATGGGATCTTGTGGATGGATACTGCATCAAGACTTTTGTGGGCCATTCCGATTGGGTCCGCGACCTTGACGTCATTAGCATCAATACATCATTAGCTTTGAACGTGCTCCGACGGTCGGAAATTGCATCGCTTGAAATGGGTGACTTTGTGGTCACGTGCTCCAATGACCAGTCCATCCGATTATCCCACCATCTGGGCACGGGACTTGCCATGCTTTTAGGCCATGAGCACGTGATCGAAACTGTGAAGTTTGTACCCATGCTAGCGAACCAATACTTGGACAAATACATCCTACTGCATATGGATCGGTTCCCATACCTCTCCCATGCCATTGTGGAGAACGATGTCTATACACAGGTGCTCGGGTTCAAGTACTGTGTTTCTGCGGGTCGAGATAACCTTATAAAAGTGTGGCTTCTACCTCCACCCACGCTACATGCACACCGGTCGCCAATGCCGGCGGTCCAGAATAATCTGCAGGGCTGGCACGTGTTTGATCTTTTGGGTCACCAGCTGTGGGTGAAGAGCTTGGAATTCCACCCAAGCGGGCGTTATTTATTTTCGGGGTCTGATGATAAGACCATAAGGGTATGGGACTTTGCTTCTCTACCGGAAAAGGGTATGATTTCCTGTACTAAGACGTTGACGGGACACGAAGGTTTCGTCAATACCATTCATTTTGCTGGTTTCGAAGTTGTTCCTGAAAAGACGGAGATTACGGAACTTAAAGAGTCTGAAACTAAGGCTTTGAAGCCGTCGGAAGAGTCGAAGGTGCCAAAGGAGCCAATGGTAGACCGGACAAAGTCGATTGAATCCTCGATGCGGTGTCTTTTTGCAAGTGCAGGAACAGACAACACTGTCAAGACATGGGGATAGACTTCAGATACTAGATATTTGAATATTAGCTGTCAATGGTCAATGGTCAATCAGTTATCTGTTATTGGGCGAACAGACCAATATGTGTGAGATTGAACTACTCTATTTGAATCATCCTTTTCTACGGAGACGTATGGTAGATCTGGGACAATTCTTTTGGCCTGTCTTAACTGACAAGTCTGTTTCTCAGTATGAGTGACTTACTTCTTTGTTGGTCGGAATTATCGGTGACTACTGGTCCATTGAGTTCTGAACACTGACTTCTTCAACCAATGATGACTGGTTTTCAATATTGATTTATTCAAAAAGGTAGGGCCAGGCGCCATGGAAGGCTATGGTCAGAGATCTTGGATGATACTCAGAGGTGATAATACTAGCATTTTGAGTGACACTCATTCAACACCATCCACCATCCAAAATATGGAGCAACTTCCAGGAACTCTCAGGAACTCTCAGGAACTCCCACAAACTCCCTACAAACTCACAGGAACTCCCACAAATTCCCACTATTTCAGGAATTCCCAGAAACTCTCACAAATACTCAGTCAGAAACATAGACTTCAAAAAATGTTGGATTGCTTTCTAGAATTACTTCTTTGCGCTGTTAGAGCAGACTACAACGAAGCTAAAAAGGGACTGTATGGAATGAAGCATGGACTAGTCACCTATGTAGATAACGAATCCATCAAAAGTCGTATCTATAACCAGGATTTCAAAGTACCTAATAATTTGAAAAAAGAAAGGTCTAGTTCAGCAGAAACTATCACGTGAGGGAGTGATCACGTGACATAGATGCCTACATTTCCTTGGGTCACCACCAAAGAATGAAGAACGTGATAGGTCAAGTCTAGTTTACAATCTGTACTCCCACTACACGGACTACTCTATACTACTCTACTCATCTATACTCTAAACCACTACGGTACTACTCTATTCCCATACACATACCACGGGCCAAACGTTCGTGGTGATTAAGACCTTGGTTCTTCCCTCCCTGGAGTCATTCAACAAATAATCTCTTTCGTCTGCTTTTAAACCTCCGTGTAAGACAGACACTTTGTGGCCCTCTTCTCGTACCTTTCTGGCCAATAAGTCGGCGGTTTTTTCTGTCTTGACTAAAATGATGGACGAACCAATAGTCAACAATCCATAAAGACCACACGAGACTTTAAACTTGTGGTTCTCACTGTCACAGTCCATGTAGAGCTGCTTGGTTCCAGCCACATTAAGCTCCTCCTGCTTTAACTCCAAAGTGTTAGCATTTGGTACCACTCTCTCGGCGTATTCACGAACTTCGGTGGGGAAAGTAGCAGAAAACAACACCAATTGCGTTGTTTTAGACATGCAGTTTTGAACATGAACACACTGGTCTCATAAACTCGGTGCTTCCAACATGTTCTCGGCTTCATCGAAGACAAATACTTTCATGGCACTGGTACTGATGCGTCCTTTCTTGAGCAAATCGTTGACAGTACCAAGAGTACCCCAACAAAATAGCCTCGTCCGATCTGTCAGAGCAACCGTACTCTCCGGGCACCAAAAGCTTGGACTTTATCTTGGTGAATGTGCTCATTGTTTGGATCACTTCAAGTGTTTAGTCTGGCTAACTCTCTGGTGGTGGCCAAGCAAAGGAGCCTGAGGGGCAGGCAAGCTCTTATCCACACGTAAAAGCATAATAAGCGAGAAAGCAGCGGTTTTACCGGTACCCGATTGCGATGGACCAATCATGTTTGGTGGGAGGGTTGGCCAATAACAATGGCAAAGCCTTCTCCTGGATCTTGGAAGGCTTGTTGAACTTCATGGCATATAAACTGTTCAACAACTCAGGCTTCAGGCCCAAATCCTCAAACGACTTTAATGAGAAAAAGGAAAGAGTTGGGGTCGGTCTGCAAGTCTGCAAGCTTGACCTTGACTGCATATGTGGAGTTGATAAGGTTTGTTTTTCTGGCTGATCAGGCATCTCCAACACAATCTTATCATCAGCAGTCTTTTCAGTAGGCTTTTTAGTTTTAGCAGCTACTTTAGTGTCCTCAGTTTTGGTGTCGTCAGTTTTTATGGCTTCTTCAGTGGGATTTGCACTAGACTCTTGGGTCGATGCTGGAGAATCCTCCTTGGTATCCGATGAGCTCTTGGCAGCACCATCTACATGCGTTTCAGCCTAAGTGGTTTCACCCCCATTCAATCCCAAGCTACCGAGGGACTTGTCAATGTCAGATACTACTTTATACTGCTACACGGTACTACTCTATACCACTACACGGTATACTCTATACCACTATACAGTCTACTCTATATCACTACACGGTATACTCTACACCACTATACAGTCTACTCTATATTAGTCTATATCAGTCTACTCTATACCACTATACAGTCTACTCTATATCACTACACGGTATACTCTATATCACTATACAGTCTACTCTATATCACTACACGGTATACTCTATATCACTATACAGTCTACTCTATACCACTATACAGTCTACTCTACACCACTATACAGTCTACTCTATACCACTATACAGTCTACTCTACACCACTATACAGTCTACTCTATATTAGTCTATATCAGTCTTTATAGTCATTGAGTACTGTCATACTCTGTACTACTCTGGACTAGTCGCAGGTCTGTACTAGCATTTACTAAGACTAGTGTTACTAGACTTTACTAGTGTATACAATTACTGTTAGATTCTTGTAAGCACGTTAAATGCCTAATAGAAACTATATTCGTTGATGATTCCTCAAGAAGACGCATCGGCCACCATTAAGTCGTCTTCTGGGAGGTAGCCTAAGAGGTGTAGTAACGGTGAACTGAGAAGAGCATCGGTTCCTTTCAACTTATGTTTTAGTAGATATTGATATACAGGGATATGGAAGTTGTACCTTACAAGACCGAAGTATTAACACGGGGTGCGGCCACGTTTGATACAGTGTTTTTCAAAACTATTCAAACCAGCATGACAAAATGTTTCGAACCAAGAAGAGAGAATGGTTCAAACCGAAAAGACAAAATGTTTCGGACCAAAAAACAGAATGTGTCAAACCAAGAAGAGAGAATGGTTCAAACCAAATGGCGTAATGTTGCACACCAACTTTTATTAGAATTCAATATTCTGAAATCACCCCTTAAATTTGAAAGCTTGCCTCTTATATACTGACATTTGGGACAAAAGTCTTGCAGTATCAATCAAGGGTGAAAAACGGATGGAACTGAACTGGTTTCCTTATTATCCTGTATATAACAACTTGTCCATTTGGTTTGAAAGATTGTGCGAAGGCGTACGAAACATTTTGTTGCGCTAGTTTGAATCATTTTGTCGCGCTGGTTTGAATAGTTTTGAAAAACACTGTAGCTATCAACTGGCTTATCAACTGGTTTTGTTGGAAAATAGCACCGAATAAGAGCGCGCGCGGCGCTCGAGGCTTGCAGGGCACGTCTCTACTATTTCCTCACCCGTGGTTGTCCTGACAACCAAGGGTCAATGAAGGCCGACTCCCATATATATAATGAGGCCTTCGCTACTCCTCTCATGAGTTAACTAATCGAATATTTCTACCTACGGCCACCAGATCTCCCTGTACTGACATTGAGGCTCCGCCTATGTCTGAAGTAAACACTTCAACTCAAGTGTTCACTTATCTTGATGAAACAATGAGAGCCGTATCTTACAGTCAAAAGAGATCTCTGGACCTTAAACCATGGTTACTCTATGGGCCACCTGATTCCCCAGCATTCCTAGCTGAGCTGCAGTTAAAGAATCAACTGGTTTATGACCTGCACATAGGACATCACTGGCCTGTATACAACCCACTACGTAGTACCTTGACTCCGTGTGTTGACAACCATAGCTAGTACTGTATGCAGGGATACCTAAATTTTCGTTCATGAGAGATACATCTTCGTCTCTCGGAAAAAAAAAGAGTACACAGTGGGTAGTTCTGGGTTTCCTCCCCAGCTCCGCACCTCGTTTAACATGGAAGTTTATAGCCACAGGACACGACTGCAAACACTCATAAAGAAACGACAATTTTCCAAGTCGTCGCAAAAAAAAAAAACCAGCAAGATCAGGAGGATATGGAAATTGTCTTCGGTGATTAACCCACCGGGTTCTCTACTCCTCCTCCGTTCAGGAACATGTTTCCATGTACACCCCTAAGATAAACCCGTACACCTCTGAGATTAAGCCATTTAGACTGAGCCTTCTTCGTGGAGAACGAGTGAAAATCTTCATGTGGTGGGCTTATTTGACGGAAATTGAAGAGTATTCTCGGTATAAGAAAGCTTGCTTTCATGGAAAGATGTCTTCGATTCTGAAGGGTCTTCCAGATTATGCCAGAGAGTATTTGTTATGTTCTTTAATACATCTATGCCTAACTTCTTATATTCGTTGATGGTTCCTCAAAGAGAGGACCCGAGGTGGCTTATATACTTTTGAGAGAAACGTGTTACCGGAAACCTCTCTACCAGAACAATGGTAAGGATTGTTCTGGAATATTCGAAAGGAGCCATCGGAGCACTTCGTGCATAGATGGCCAAACGCCGTATCACCATTGTAACAATCGGACTGAGATGCTTCATAATACCTTCATAGGCAGGGCCATGCCTATGGTGGATCTAACAGTATTTGGTTCCTTATTTCCAAATTACCAAGACGATTCTGCGAGCTGAACAGTTCTCAGGATCATCGGAGCTTCAATGGGAAGATTATGCAGAGCAACGAGGTGCCTATATCTTACAACTGAGGCGGGACTTCATTCAGAGTGTTCAAGAACCTTATAAGGATACTCCTCTGCGTTGTAAAGACCGAATATTTACTGACGCTCTTTTTAAGAGTCGTAGCAAGCAAACCAAGGTCTATTATCATCATTTGGTGACCAGTGCTACCATCAAGGACCTTGCTGGCACCAGATATTGGCCGAGATATTGGATGAAGTTTTCTTGATCATCAGCCTTATGACTATGTTCAATTATTTCATCTTGGAAATGATCTCCAACACATTTTTTCCAACATCTAGTTGTCCTCTTTGTGGTATTCCTTATTCTACTGCAATTTTGGACAAGGTTCAACACATTTTCTTTGAATGTTCCATTGCTGCAGTCATTTGGGAAGAGGGCAAGATGTCAGGCTCACCCTCGATTCAATACGTTGTTGGCAACGCTGATTCTGATTTCAAAAAGCTTGACCTCTATTACTATTATATCAAGACTCTGATCACTTAGCGAAAACCAACAAAACGCCGGAAAACAAACAAAACGATGGATTGAGATTGAAGCTCCTGATACATTGACTCCATGGACGCCTGATTTAACGCGCAAGAACATTTCTTATTTCAAGCCGTTTTATCGACGACGCTCTTAAACTCTTTAAAAAGCGTTTATAGACGGAGGTCTCAAAACTCACTGCGCGAACTTTCAATTCTCTAAACACTTCGGTGTTCTCTCTCGGAGTTTTTCCACTTCATTTTGAAGTTTTCTCCGACCCGCATTTATAGTCTTGTAGCCTATGAATAAAAGTATATATATATGATCTGTCGAATGAGTATATGAAGCTTTACAGTATTACCAGCATACCTGTCTTCAACCTTCCCCGAGAGCGTTCCAGGAAGAACCTTACCATAAACTCTCAAAAGTCATACCACTACTGGTTGTCAAATCCATTATAGGTATTGCTCTACCTATTGAGGTAATTCGAGTCTACGTTGTCCAACCCTAGCAATTGTCATCCCAACCTTGTTCATGATTTATCCACGTTCATGTTTTATCCACGTTCATGTTGGTTGGCGAACACCAGAGGCCAAGTCAAAGTCCCAAGTTCGCTCAAAGCGTTGTCAAATGGAATGTAGGTACGAGTAGTCAGTGTCAGTAGTCCTAACATGTAGTAGTAGTAGTCAGTAGTACTAACATGTAGTAGTAGTAGTCAGTAGTACTAACATGTAGTAGTAGTAGTCAGTAGTACTAACATGTAGTAGTGGTAATGGTAGTGTAGTAGTAGTCAGTAGTCCTAACATGTAGTAGTCGTAGTAGTGGTCAGTAGTACTAACATGTAGTAGTAGTAGTAGTCAGTAGTACTAACATGTAGTAGTGGTAATGGTAGTGTAATCGTAGTAGTAGTAATAGTAGTAGTACTTTGAACACAAGTTGAAGTTGAGAAAATTGCATTCGGAGAATCAGCAAAATACAGACCTTCTATACCCGTCATACCTCATGATATCAACACTTATTCTTTTGTATGTTGACAATCCTTCCTTTGTCAAATACCTCTGCAAGCTGAAGGACTTGCGAATACCTCTCTTGAAGTTGAACATCTGGATGTGTGTATCTTCGTATGTGCACTACTATCAGCACAAGTCGGAGATTAATAAGAAGGGGACCAGAATGTTTTTGCTTGCAATGCTTAAGTTGACTTCATCAGGATCTACGTTCTTGAAGCCCGCTTCTGATGGGTACACCATCAATGAGAACTCATGGAAATTCTGCCCCCACAAGTCGCCTTTAATTCCTGTCAATAAGGAAAAAGGAAACCCGACCTATTTTTTTTCTACGTGATGGATGCGCTTCAGGTGACGTTCCGAATTAACCTTTCGCGGAAGTTGAGTTGGACAAATGTGAAGCTTGCTTTTAACCGTGCTCTATCAAATCCTTATATACTACGAGGCACATCTTGCGGAGGACCTAAAGACTTACCACTGGAAAGAGCTCTATGTGGCATTAGCCAATTAGCTTCGCTTCATTACAAAGACTCATAACCAAGACCATGTCAAGCTTGTTGTTGAAGAACCGTTTGCCCCTTTTCACTTGCTCTTATCGTCTGTCTTCGATAGGGTCGTTGTTGATACCGTGAGCACGAGGTTTTTTTGGTAGTCACTTGGTCAAGTCGATGAACTACGATTGGCTCTAAATCATGCTACAGCAACGGGAAATTTCATCTGGGTTATTCAAGAGGTACATTGTGCAAACAGACAACTTTCCTCGCATGGAAAAGTCTTTTGGTACCTTTGAAGAGAAGCTTCTGGCTATCAAGATTGAAATTACTGAGCATGATGAGAAGATGTTTAGGGGTCTATTGATCTTACGGTTCATGAAGGTGTAATGCTCTCAAGCAAATTCAGCCCTGACGGCCACAGTATAGTTACATCTGGAGTCGACCGGCACATTCTCCTATGGAGTTTTTCCCCCTACAAAGAAGAAATAGTCAGTAGTCAGTAGTCAGTAGTCAGTAGTCAGTAGTCAGTAGTCAGTAGTCAGTAGTCAATATTCAGTGTAGTAGTCAGTAGTCAGTAGTCAATATTCAGTGTAGTAGTCAGTAGGCAATAGTCACTAGTCAATAGTCACAAGTGTAGTAGTAGTAGTAGTAGTAGCAGTAGCAGTAGCAGTAGCAGTAGCAGTAGTTGTTGCTGTTTGATTCTTGTGTAACTTTAAGCAACTGAGTCGTTTGTGCTTCTAGACCTTTAATTGGTCTCTCTACGAGCAAGAGCAGTCTCGAGCCACTTCTTCTTCTCCTCGTCATCGTACCAAGGACCAAGTACTATTCTCTTGAGTCTTAACGTTCCAGAATTTCATCCAGACAAGCTCTATTAGTCTTTCTCCAATGAAATTGCCAAGTACTAGGGAAAACTACTGATTGTCAGATCCATCATAGGTAGTGCGCTACCTACTGAGGTACTATGAATCCTCTCTTCCTGATACTAATAAGGTGCATTGTTTAAAGTCATCTACAACCTGCTAAAACCTGCTAAAACCTGCTTAAACCTGATACAACCATCTACAACTTTGTAACATCCACCTATTTCCTTGAAAAGTTATATTAGAAGCTCAGGTTCCTCCATTTAAGGAATCCTCAGCGAATGAACATAGTAAACAAAGTACCTGATGTAATACGAATCTAGCACTGATATACACTATTATTTATTTGTTTCTTATTAATTATTTATTTGTTTCGTATTAATTATTTATTTATATTACCCTTAAGCTTGTGCTTTAGCTACTCCAAGTCAGTTCTGGGTCCACAAAACCCAAAGCCGCACTAGGAATAAAATCAGCTTCAGCCAAAGGGTCCCAAAGTTTGGGATAGGATTCTAGATCCCGGTTTATTTAAATCCCCAGGCTCTCCATGTTCGAGTAGAAAATCCAGTCAAACTTTGATTGGAGAGTCGAGTGCTCCGAGAGACTCAAGGCACTGGTCATGAAAGTCAACTCAAGTGTTGAGTCTTGAGAC
>NKZD01002115.1:4237-44933 GCA_002370635.1 Metschnikowia cerradonensis | reverse complement strand
ACTACTACTACTACTACTACTACTACTACTACTACTACTACTACTACTACTACTACTACTACTACTACTACTACTACCACTACTATTACTATTACTACTACTAAACTGACTAATACTATTGCTGCTGCTGTTGCTGCTAGCTCTACTACCACTACTCCCACTACCACACTGACTACACTGACTACAATTATAAACAGAATGATCCTTCTACTATAACCTTTATATCATAAGCTATACTGATATGACCTATATATTTATTCTTGTTTGTAGTAACTAAGATGATCAGATGCTCCACAATACTGATTACTACTCATGCCGTGGCCTTGACAACGTTCAACTCTTTATCACATATAATTTCCGTCCTTACTGTTTTTCGGTGGACATCTATCTCATGCATAACGACGCTGAAGCTTCCAACTTCCTGATGAAGAATTTTCCTGAAGAATTTTCCTGAGAAAGAGAACACTTCTGAGGAAGAAAATAAATTGGTGATGGGAAAATAAATGTTCAAGAATGTGCCCCTATCTGGAAAACCTGAATTAAGCCTTCCATCTGTGGATTCAAACTTGTCTTATTTGTTCTTTATAAACGATAATGGTTCCATGATTCCTCTCTCGGCAAGAGTTGATCCAAAACTTGGAACTGATTTCAGTGTGATGTTCTATGGCTCTGGATGTGCAAGTTGGGTTGAGTTCAACTTGGTAGATGGTCTTTTTGCTAAAAGTATAGGTACGTCCACCAACGTCCACCAACGGGTACCTTGGAAACTTTAGAAAGACCTTGGCTTTTGGTCCTTCTATAGCTCAGGATAAATTGACTATCGATCCTAATGAAAAGCTTATTTGTACTAATTAAGATGGATGTTGGGATCCACCATCCTATGGTGTACTACTCATTTCCCTACTCAGCTACTCAGCTACCTCCCTTACTCACCTACGCAACCCCGTATTTCAGACGGTAGTACTTAAGTACCAAATATTTCTTCTTGCTAAGGAACATCTAGAGCATTATATATTGATTACTATATCCTAAAATGATAAATTTTAAAATTTTGAATTGGTAGTGAGGTATGTTCTCATGGTCAGGTCAGAGTGTCTATTCGCACTTTATTATTCACTGGACTACACACTACAGAGCTTAACAAACAGAGCTTAACAAACACCAATACAAGTACTACCAATAAGAGTATTAACTGGACTAGTAATAGAATTCTATGAATAAATGTAATGAACCTCACTTAAATAAATCTCTAGGGTTCAAAATAAAGTACTACTGCTTGGAACTACTTAGTCTAGAGAAAGTTAGATGAGTTGTGGAAGGGTGGGCTCTTCTATGACCTAATAATGTTCTGTGCCGCTCCCAATCAACCTGAACTTCGACCAGAACTTCGACCAGAATTGGCACTACTAGATGTACAAGAATCCAACAGTTGACTAGATTATATATTTGAGTTAGAATAGAATGATCAAGTATCTGCATGTATGATGTGATTAAATTAATTGAGTCTCTCTCTATTCTATAACTACTGAAGCTTCTTTTCAGCCTTGGCCTTCATGGTGTTCTCACGCAGCTGCTTGCCCTTGGGTCCAGCCTCCGTATCCAAGAAAAAGTCCCACCATCTAAAGCTGGATGCGTAGGAGCCCACAAAGTAGTGGTGGTGTTCGTCGTGGTGGTCGGCGCCGGCCCAGAAAGGAAGGAACCGGTGCAAAGAGTAAGGGAACTCGTAGCCTGAGTGTGCGTCCACAGCCTGGAACAAACGCAAGCAGATCCAGAGCGAGATGGTAAAGAGATGCACGTCTTGTGTGAAGTAGCACCACACCATGGGGAGTCCCACAGTGCCCACACCCAATAAGGCCACCTCAGCAGGGTGAGCGTATTCAGCAGCCAAACCAAAGGGAGCAGCGTACCGGTGGTGTTGCTTGTGGATGTACTTATAGAAGGCTCCGTAGTGCAAGCCACGGTGGAGCCAGTAGTGCCAAGCATCCTCCATAACAAAGAAAATGGCCAATTGGAAAAGCACCTTGGACACTGAGGGGAACGGAAGGTCAAACGTCATGCCGATCTTGGTACTGATGGGGTGGAAGAACCAGATGGGAAATGCTTCCACCATGAAGTGTGACGTCAACACGGACTTGAAGCACTCCCACTGCTCCTTGTTGCTGGGCACCTTGGCCTCCTGAATCTTGTACTTTCTGAAGTAAGGGATTCTGTCGATGATGGCCCATGGAATACATCTGCCAAAGTACATGAACTCGTGCATCAAGAAGAAGAAGAGTCCGGTGGCAAAGATATCATTGTCCATCCAGTAGTAGTAAGCACCCCATAATTTTTCCACGGGGTTCAAGGTGGTCAAGGTATCGAAGTTTCTGTAGGCATCGGCGAAACTCGTGCCATTAGAGAACCCGGAGTAATTGTGATATACCGCACTGAAGTTAGTAACAAACCAGAGTCAAAAAGATTGGAGAGTATAGGGAATAGACGTGTTTGTGATAGGTGACGGGTCTTGAGATTTTAAACCAGATCATTAGGTTTTGCCATCCATAGGCAGGTCCACCATCCATAGGCATTAAACGTCCAGATCACAGATCGTACGATCTTGACATATGGCAATAATTTGATATTATTGGTCGAATTCAGGTAGATCATACGCCACCAAGATTCTGGTATCCCCTTTCACCGTGACGTGTTTCATGTTTGTTTCATAGGTGTTTCAGGGTCGTTTCATCGACGTTTCACCATAGTTTCGTCCTTACATCGTTCATCGGTCATCGTTTCAATCCCTTCATGATCCCTTCATGATCCTTCATGATCCCTTCATGATCCTTCATGATCCCTTCATGATCCCTTCATGATCCCTCCTTGATCCCTTATACATACCTAACCATGATACAATTAGAAAGAAGAGAAGATGCGGTTTATATAACGCTCGTATAGACACGCAGAGAAAAGAGCCAAAAAAGAAACGGCATGCGCGAGCCTCCGTCGTATAGGCTAAACGACCGACCGACCGGCCGACCGCACGGTCCATCTACGCCTCCTCGCCACGCGCTCCGTCTGGTCCGTCATTCCTCACCCATTTCTGCGTTCGGAGCCCCGGCCTTAATCAAGTCAACCGTGACACCAAAAAGAAACGAAATCAATGACAAGTAAGAAAATGGAAAATGGAAAATGGAAAATGTGACCAGATCCACCATTCCTTTTTTAAAAGAGACCTGTAAGGAATTATTTATTTATTTATCTGGTTTATTTATTAGATTTATTTATTTGATTTATTTATTTATTTGATTTATTTATTTATTTGATTTATTTATTTCTTTATTTATTTCTTTATTTATTTCTTTATTTATTTCTTTATTTATTTTGGTGATGTGGAATTGGAATGTAGTTGAAAAGTCATGGTAATCTATTTGTTGGTGAGGATTATTACAGTGTGGAATTAGGTAGCAGTTTAGTGAGTGAGTGAGCATACCGAGTATTGAGTGTGGTGAGTATTGAGTGTGGTGAGTATTGAGTGTGGTGAGTATTGAGTGTGGTGAGTATTGAGTGTGGTGAGTATTGAGTGTGAGTGTGAATGTGAGTGTGTGAGTGTGAGTGAGTGTAAAGGGATGGGACAATGTGAGTGAGAGCCTATAATGTTGTGCAGTACAGTGCTAGTATTTGTAGATAGGGAATAGAGAGTGTAGTAGTACAGTGGCTAGTAGATCGGGAATAGTATGGTTCAGTGTAGTAGTGTTCTTGTAGTAGATGTCGAAGTGTAGTGTAGTAGAATTACAGTGTGGTACAGTGTGGTACAGTGTGGTACAGTGTGGTACAGTGTGGTACAGTGTGTTACATAGTGGTTAGTGATGATGGTAGCAGATGGTCAACTACGACGAGTTTGTTTGGGGACATACTAGTACAGTGTAGTGTGACTGTAGTAGATAGGGAATAGTGGAGTATACTAGTGCAGGAGAGTATAGTATAGCTGTTGTGTGGTATAGCTGTACTGGTAGAGTTTTTACAGTAGTGAGTAGAGTAGCTATAAGAGTATAGTAATGTTGTATCATGGTGCAGAAAATACTGTAGTAGTGTACTGTAGTAGTGTACTGTAGTAGTGTATGCGTAGCTATCATGGCAATATCATGGAGTATAGTGTAGTACAGTGTAGTACAGTGAGTACAGTGTAGTACATGGAGTACAGTGAGTATAGTGTAGTATTGTGATTAGTCATATAGTTCAGTATAGTAATCTCTAGTGATCAGTAACTGGTGTAATCATATAGTCATGTAATACACTAGTATAGTGGAGTGTAGTAGATGAAGATTTGGTCTAGCTATTGACACAGTAGGTGACAATGCTATGAGTAATCATAATAGGGCTCTCAGACTTTGGAGTAGGGGAAACTAATAATAAGTGTAGTAGTATAGTAGTGTAGTAGTATAGTAGTGTAGTGTAGTGTAGTAGTATAGTAGTGTAGTAGTATAGTAGTGTAGTGTAGTGTAGTAGTATAGTAGTGTAGTGTAGTAGTATAGTAGTGTAGTGTAGTGGTAATGGTAGTGGTAGTGATAGCACTGTAGCGTAGTAGAATGGTAGTACTATAGTGTACTATAGTGTACTATAGTGAGTGATTAAAGGTCTCGTATTGGATGTTCCTCTTATTCGATATAGTGGTATTTGTTATGTTCTTTAATCCATGTATGCCTAACTTCTTATATTCGTTGACGGTTCCTCAAGAGAGGAATCGGAGTGGCTTATATACTTTTGAGAGAAACGTGTTACCGGAAAACTCTCCACCAGAACAATGGAAGTATTGCTTCTGGAATATTCGAAAGGAGCCATCGGAGCACTTCGTGCATAGATGGCCAAACGCCGTACCACCATTGTAACAATCGGACTGAGAGGCTTCATAATACCTTCATAGGCAGGGCTCTGCCTATGGTGGATCTAACAGTATTGTACTTTATGTAAAATGAGCACCTGGTTGGTATCCATAGTATTCCTCTAAAGGTCTTCAATAGGCCAGATTCCAGGCTGTACATGGAGAAATCTCCTCCAAATTCTTCCATCAGGTTTAGAGATACACCAGTTTATGTCCATCGCTAGTAACTAGAAATGAAGTATATATCGCTATGGTGTAGAAGCTGATGTACACCATAGAACAGTAATACTGTGTAGTGTAGTACAAAGCACAGAGTATAGTGTAGTACTGAGTATAGTGTAGTACTGAGTATAGTGTAGTACTGAGTATAGTGTAGTACTGAGTATAGTGTAGTACTGAGTATAGTAATTTACTGAGTATAGTAATGTACTGAGTATAGTAATGTACATAGAATAATGTGGTAACTACTATAGATATACCATAGAGCAGTAGCATAGTCTCAGCTCAACCAGACCCTGAACAAAACAAGCAAATTGTGGACGTCATAGAAAAATAACCAGTGACTTAATGCTTGATACTGAGAAGTTTGCTGACACGGACGGCATGTTATTAGAAGGTACCGTTGAATCTAATAATCAATAAAATGGAAAAGAGCTGGAGGTAGGTAGTGACCACTACATCCATGATTAATGTAGTAGTACATTACTCAGTAGTACTAGTGAAGTATAGTGTAGTAGTAAAGTACTCGGTAGTATAATATTCAGTAGTATAGTGAGTGTAGTAACAGTACATGCGCTACTGGTAGTCAATGACTAACTAGTAGAGTTTATAGAGGTATAGGGATGAAGAAGGACCCCAATCGATGTAGCTGCCTATCTGAATTAATGCCTAATTGTCTAAATTAAGTATGTTGACTAGGATCTAAAAGTCTGTGCTTTGTAATGGAACCCGAGACTTCCTTTCATCAGTTGAAGACTTGAAAATTAATACATACTGTAAGACTACTATATATCCCTACTAGAACTACTCGTAATAGTAATACTAACAGTGCTATAACAGCTGTATACTAAACAAATTTAAAGTACCACTACAGTACTACGCTACTAGCTCTATTCCACTGCTACTAGTACTAGACATTATACCATTAACTTAACTATAGCAGTTTATTAGTAGTCTTTAGCAGCAGCAGCAGCAGCAGCAGTAGTAGTAGTAGTAGTAGTAGTAGCAGTAGTTGTCTTTAGTAGCAGTAGTTGTCTTTAGTAGCAGTAGTAGTCATACTCAATCAGACTCAATGGGTTGGTGGTTCCACAAGGCAAGTTGGTGCTACATAAAAATCTATACATACATATAATCTATACCAGGTGTTCCCCGTATTTAACAAGATAATTTGGATAATTCTTTAATATAGACGGTGTTATACTCCGATTTACTTCAGGTACTCTGGTCACTATGTTCATTCGCCGATGATTTCTCCGAGGGAGGAATCTGTGGTACTTAAGTACTTTTTAGAGGAGAGGGCGTGCGACTTAACAAGAGAACAATAGCAATGAACGCCATCCCAACATCGTACAATGTTGGGCCTCGGCGTCTTGAAGTGGCAATTGTTAGGTTTAGACAGTGTAGGCTCAAAATACCTCAATATGTAGGGTACTACCTATGGTGGATCCAACAGACGGTATTAGATATTGTTGAGCATTATAATAAACGCTGTCATAATTAGGAATGGTTATGTTATTATTCTTTAATAACTCCAAGAGATTTGGAACGGTATTAGTTATTGTTTATTCTTAGGGATTGCTAGATGCGTTACTGATCTGTACTAGGAAGTCCGTGATATTCTGGTTACTGGTAATACCGTTCAACCTAGAGTGGAATCCCTTCTATATATACTTGGGAGGGAATCCTTGGACTCCTTGCTTTTGGGTGGGGACTTGGTAATACCTTGTCTGAAGTCAAACCTGACTACTCCTGATGCCAAGACCCACTTACAATACTAGTCTACACTCATGCGTTCCTCGGAACCTTATGAGGCTTGTTCAATTCCGTTATACTGCAGGTAACCCATTGACTACATACACGTGTCACACATCTTATATGTTCAACTGATATTTTCACAATGTTTGGGTGTTCATTTATTATAGGTTGACGATTGATTCTTGTATGGTCCCATAGACTGTAATTAGTAGTGATAATCATGGCCTGGATTAAAATCATCTCCCAAAAAAAAAATATCACTTAGACACTATCCGAGGTCGTGCCTTGCCTAATCCCAAGAAAAGTTAATAATAACGTTAGATTTTTTGTTTATGATTTTTCATGTGATATTTAAGGATTCAGAGGTGTGCACTGGTACTTAAGAGATATTAGTATGTGGAGTGCGAATTCTAACATTTCTATAAATAGTTGGGGTCCACCCCATGAGTTCCCCTCACTCATAAATTCTTCCTGTCATAATTTTCTTACCCTAAAACTAATCTATACAATTACTACCACTCTTAAACGCACACTAGCTCATACTACCATATACTATAGTTGTCAGATCCACCATAGAAAACAACCTCCAATGGGTCATCTCATTTACATAGACAATCTTCATAGGATAGTATACCCTTTTTTCAATCTGAGTGTTAAATTAGTATATTATATATTAGTAGTGAAAACAGTCCCCAGGACGTAGATATGACCTAGCAATACCCTGCTCAGAGCTTCCGAAAAGAAGTTCCATGGTCCGCATGGTCAACTGTGAAATCCAATTACTTTTCTGAGTATTCTGAGGGGGTCTGGATTCCAGTTCCAGTTTCAGATCCAGATCCGGTTTCAGATCCAGTTTCAGATCCAGATCCGGTTTCAGTTCCAGATCCGGTTTCAGATCCGGTTTCAGATCCAGTTTCAGATCCAGATCCGGTTTCAGTTCCAGATCCGGTTTCAGATCCGGTTTCAGATCCAGTTTCAGATCCAGATCCGGTTTCAGTTCCAGATCCGGTTTCAGATCCGGTTTCAGATCCAGTTTCAGATCCAGATCCGGTTTCAGTTCCAGATCCGGTTTCAGATCCGGTTTCAGATCCAGTTTCAGATCCAGATCCGGTTTCAGTTCCAGATCCGGTTTCAGATCCGGTTTCAGATCCAGTTTCAGATCCAGATCCGGTTTCAGTTCCAGATCCGGTTTCAGATCCGGTTTCAGATCCAGTTTCAGATCCAGATCCGGTTTCAGTTCCAGATCCGGTTTCAGATCCGGTTTCAGATCCAGTTTCAGATCCAGATCCGGTTTCAGTTCCAGATCCGGTTTCAGATCCGGTTTCAGATCCAGTTTCAGATCCAGATCCGGTTTCAGTTCCAGATCCGGTTTCAGATCCGGTTTCAGATCCAGTTTCAGATCCAGCCTCAGATCCTCCATTATCAATTAGAAGGTTGATTGGAACTTCGAGTGGGTTCTCGATTAAAGCTTCGATTGGAGCTTTAAGTGAGGGGAGAGACTCCAGGACTTCCTTATACTGGGAGATGATCTACCTATTGTGGTATTATGAAACCTATCTGCCTGATGAAAACAATAAACATTGTTTAAGGCCTTCTACTCAGCTTCCTACTCAGCCATCTACCAGCCACCCCTTCTCTTGAAAAGTCATGTAAACAGCTCCGATTCTTCCTTTTGAGGAATCGTCGGCGAATGGACATAGTAAACAGAGTACCTGACGTAACAAGAATCTACAAGACTACTACTATTCCATAGTTCTCTATACTGCTCTATAGCACTTTATACTCATTTATCCTACTCTATAGTACTTTATACTACTCTACAATACTTTATACTACTTGTTACATCTACCATAGGTAGTGCTCTACCTATTGAGGTATTTTAAGCCTACGCTGTCTAATCCTAACAATGGCCATTCCACTGTGCCACACCTCCACCATCATTGCACGAGGTACCAGGAGGGAATGTGGAGAGTTTTCCCCCTTTGCACCTAGCAACACCCGTTGACTAGGCGACGCCGTCGTTAAATACTTAAATAGCTCAGATTCCTCTTTCCGGGGAATCATCGGCGAATGAACATACTAACCAGAGTACCATAGTTAAAGTGGGGAAATTTGCTCACGTCGTCTCCTCGAGATGTCTTTAAGTATCGAAGAACGAATATAGTAACTGAGTAACTGAGTAAAAGAATCTACCATACTACTACTGCTCTATAGTACTCAATACTGCTCTATACTGCTTTATACTGCTCTATAATACTTTATACAAATCTGATATTTTCTACTTGATTCATCAAACTCGCTCTGAATATTCCACACTTACTATTCATGAGGATCTACTATTCACTAGTATTGTTCTCTATGGACATTGTTAACCCATGCTACTGGATGAGTCAGATATAGTAGGTTCGTGTAAAATGTAGTATTGTTTTTCTTACCAGGAATACTGATATAATCGGTGGAGTTAAGAGGTAGTGTAAGAGTAGGGATATTGACACTAAAACTGACTACTAATACTGACACCAAAACTGACACCAAAACTGACACCAAAACTGACACCAAAACTGACACCAAAACTGACACCAAAACTGACACTAAAACTGACTACTAATACTGACTACTAATACTGACTACTAATACTTTAGACCTTAGATGCAGGTTGTGGTTCTAGTACTTATCTAGCAATGAGGTTTGACTCTTAACTCCAAACAACCAATATAATATACTACTACCATTTGAACAGACTTGCAGTACCAAATACCATGGTAAATGTATTCAGTCAAGTACATGTTAGCAAGGCGTGGCAGCAGTAATACGTGGCAGCAGTCATAAGAGGATAGATGAGTAGTCTAACGTAGTAGTCAGTAATTAGTATTGGTATCAGTAATTAGTATTGATATCAGTAATTAGTATTGATATCAGTAATTAGTATTGGTAGTCAGTATTGTTGAGAGCTGTAGTATACACTCCCATAAGCTGGAACAGTTATCAAGTTGTTTTCAACAACTCCTTTAATTGTGGAACTTCAGTGATCATTTCTGTTGCTTGTATTTTTATCTGTATCTAAATATACTATGAGTGTCAGACCCACCATAGGTAGATCCCTACCTATGGGGATATTATGCAACCTCTCTGCCTGATACAATGGCTATTGTTACTCAGCCTCCACTCAGCCTCCGACTCCGCCTAATTGTACGGAGTACTAGAATGAACTGAGGTGAGTACAACAATAATCGCTAAGGAGTTGTTTCGCAGCGATCTCTACTCTTGAAAAGTTATATAAGTAACTCAGATTCCTCACTTGAGGAATTATCAACGAATAAAGATAACTTAGTACTTAACGTTATAACAAGAATCTAACAATGAGATCCTTATATGTTAACCCAGCTGTTTCGATAATCTCTTATAAGAATATTCGCATCCATTCTTATATGCTCCATCTCTCTCCGTCATTAAACTCTTACCGACAATGTCTTCTCCTAAGACAATAACCAGAGTTGGACAAACGCTAGACGAGAGCTAGACGAGAGCCCAGAGCGTCTTAGCTCCTGCTTCCCCTCTCTTCAACAATACCCAACATTGTTTCATCTGTATGCAGTCACATGAACATGCAGTACTCACAGGTTTACTGATCCCTCAACTCAAGTTCAACAAGTATTAGTATTCAGTATTAGTAGTTAGTATTAGTAGTCATTATTAGTTGCTGGATTCTTGTTGAACGTTATGTACTAAGTAATCTATTTTGTTCGTTGATGGTTCCTCTTTCTGAGGAACCAGTGCGGTATATATAACAATTGAAGAGAAATGTGTTATTGAAAAACACTTCACCAGAACAATGGTGATGACTGTTCTAGCATTTTCAAAAAAAAAAAATAGACCATCATTGTCGATGGCCGAACGCCGTGATACGGCGTTTGCAATTGGCCCTTGTTAGTATCGGGCAGAGAGACTTCATAATACTTCTATAAATAGATTACTAACTATGATGGCTGTGACATTGGTAGTCAATATTAGTAGTCAATATTAGTAGTCAGTTATCAGTAATGGTAGCCAAGACCAAAAAGCCTAGATGATTCGACCAAAAGAGAGCTGATGCGGACGATGATAAAGGCAGAGTTGTTGAGATTGATGCTCTACAGAGTCTTGAGGACTTGGAAGCCTTGACCGTCAGGTTAATCAACAACTGATCAACCACTGATTGGTCGAGCAAAGCATACATTGAAGTCAAGATAGATAGTGATGAGGGAGTGAATATAAATAGAAAGATGATAGATGTTATAAGACTTGAGTAGTACTATAAATTGTAATAAATGGTCACATAATACTGGACAAGAGAAAACTAGACACGAGAAAACTAGACAAGAGAATACTGGACAAGAGAATACTGGTACTACGGTACTGTACACTGTATAGTACTATGGCACTATGGCACTATGGCACTCTTTAATTATACCAGAATTTGACCCACTCATCATCCTATTTCCATAGCTCCATAGTGCTGGTCTTATATTTTTCGAGTCCTATACTAGCTCCAGTCTTATTTGAGAAATTACATCTCTCAATCATGAAAGAAGTTCTGGCTATAGGTAGGTCACAAAGTTTCGGGGTCTTGTCATTCAAACACATTCAGACACATTCAGACACGCTAGATCCATCGAAACAGTTATTGGAAAGACCACATTTTACATGGCAAGTTGATTAACACCAACAGTATCATTGTTAAAAAGGAATAAGAGAAGATAGACAAGATTTTAACTTATGTTTTAGTATATATTATTATACAGGGATATGTAAGTTTTACCTTACAAGACCAAAGTCCTAAGACGGGGCCGCAGCACGGCCGATAGTTATCCATTCGTATATGACCTGCAGATAGTACATCGCTGGCCTGTATACAACACAGTGATATGTACTCCATAGTACTTTGACTCCGTGTGTTGACACAAGATATAATATTTTGTAGGAATAATAGAAGATAAACAAGATATTTGTGGGAACAAGAGACGATAGGCAAGATATTTGTGGTTGGTAAATGACCCTTGAGTTAATGAAAAGAACTTTTACGATCTCTTCTTGCATTATTTTGGCCTTATAATAGATGCGCAACTAATAATTGAATGGACACCGGCAAAACAATAGGATTCGGGTCAATTACTTTTGATATTATTCCAGTTCCGATTGTGTACTAATTCTCGTACTTATTGTCTATCAGCATCGGGCCCGACTTTGCTCTTCTCCATTTCTAGTACCTCTATTGTATGGTAGAATGTACTGTATACCACTATTCATGGGTCTTCAACATTACAGCAGTCACTATAGTATTGTACTGTACTGGAATAGGACTGTACGGACTGTACTGAAGACAACATGTGCATATTCATGCCCAAATTTCTGACCACAATCAGTATATTCATCCATCAACAGTCTTCTTTGGAAGGTAGGTGTGCTAAGCCCTTGAATTTCACAGTCCAAATTTCGTAGTCCAAGAAACTAACCTCAAACTTTGGCTCTAAATCTTATTAGCCTCTGTATAAGAATTTTCCACATCTTCTGCTTCTCCTGGTTATGGGAACTCTTTTTCAATTGCAGTACTGAAGACCAGGGGTTACGAGCCCGGCCTCGCACTATAGTTGCCTACTGCAACTTACGAAGTCGCCGAATTCCGGTCGGCCTAAGATTCCTCCAACAATAAACGATTCCCGACAAAAATAGACAACGCTGGCATGTGAACGGAATTATCCTGATAAGGCCAATTCGGCGATTTGAGAGTGCATAAAGGTAATGAGTCCATCAGCCGTGACTCATCTGCGGAACCCCGAAAATCATGTGAAGATAACCACACAAACCCGTACACCCAGTTTTTCCAAACACTAGCAATTCCTCCTTCTAGACCTGTTATAACACTCCACACGTTTCAGGTGTGAAACAATATCAAGAGCAAAGTGCCTCAGTATAGAGCCAAGGTGCGAAATTTAATACGAAAAGAATTTCCCCTCCTCTTATTGCGGACTGCACCCAAGCCACACGGCGCTGACAAAGCAGATCCACAGACATTAAAAGGCTCTCCAATATCTGCACCACCCAAGTTGACGCCCGGAAAGTAGGCGTAGTGTATACAGGCCCTCCAAATCTAACCACTCTGCATTTTGCCCATTCAGCTCACTCTTTTCCTTCAAGTCTGTGATATCTTACTTAGTCTCTCTTCTCCTCTCCTCTCTTCTTTTCTTTTCTCTTCTCTTCTTTTCTCTCCAGCGGCGCATGCATGTTGGCCGCACGCCTCACTAATCTCGGCAATGTCGCAAGTATTCCGCGCTCGCATGAACTTAGCCCAAAGCGGTATGAACCCCGACACCTCCTGCAGACACGGGCACGTCATCTGTTGGTAAGCATAATATAATAATCAGGGCACTGCCACTTCCTCCGTGCTGCCAAGACCTGCATCCAACTGCTCCGTTGCCGGATTTAAACCCAAGCTTATTCAACCTGGGAATCAGACATATTCAGGCGCCATTAAACGACACTCTGCCTTAAACTTTTTTTGTCGTGTGAGCTTCTTTGACGTGATAAACTTCTTGGAGTTTATTAGGCTAGACTTGAATCACCATGTCTGACGTATCCACTGATTCGTTGGGGGATCCTGAAAATTACCACGAGCCACAGTATTTGCATGATGATCCTGAACAGGAAGGGTACATTAAGAGCATATTCCGTACACTCTCAGGAGCTTCTTCAGCAAGACGCATCAATACCAGTGGCTCTGATGCCCTCAGTGTCAAGAACATCTACGGAGATATGGACGACAATGATATCGAGTTGCGCCGGTCTCAGTCCCGGACGGCCATTCTTGATTCATTGCAAAACAGGGTCAAGAGAACACTTTCGGCCGCTGACATCGAGAATCAAAGCCACGCTGAGTCCAAGTATCGAAAGTCAAAGGAGTCCAGAGACTCTAAGGAGTCAAGAAAGTCCAGAGACTCCAACGGATCCATTGAAAGAGATACAGAGTCTGACCATGAGTTGCCTGGAGACTTTGTTCCGACCAAAGATGCAGGAGAAGAGTTCAAGGATGTGGACCCTGAACTAGTATCATGGGATGGGCCCGATGATCCTCGGAACCCTCGTAACTGGTCACATGCTCAGAAACTCTTGCAAACAATCATCGTTTCGGTGTACTCATTGATCTCACCGATGTCATCCTCCATCTTATCTCCAGCCATGCCAGAGATCTCCGAGAGTTTGGGCATCTCGAAAAGAGCCGTGGAGTCGCTTTGTGTATCTATCATGGTGTTGGCATGGGCCTTGGGTCCGTTGCTTATTGCTCCGTTATCGGAATCGGACCGGGTGGGAAGAATGCCCGTGCTTAATGTGTCCATCTGGATCACCGCCATCTTCAACTTATGCTGTGGCTTTGTCAAAACACCAGCTCAACTCTGTGTGCTCCGGTTTCTTGGAGGTTTGGGAGGATGTGCTCCTTTAAACGTCGGAGCTGGAACTTTGGCCGATTTGTGGTCGGATGACCAAAGACAGTTTGCTCTTTCCGTTTACTCGTTGGGCCCCACGCTTGGCCCGGTGATTGCTCCCGTGATCAGCAGTTTTATTGTCACGGGCACGAACTGGCACTGGTGCTTCTATGTGTTGGCCATCTTCAACTTTGCCGTGGCTGCTTCGGGCACGCTTATCTTCCGGGAAACATATGCTCCTCGAATCTTGAAGAAGAAGGCCATTGCCTTGAGGAAGGAGACCGGAAACCTGCACCTCCATACGATCTATGAAATTGCTGATGGTGAGAGTATGTTCAGCAAACTCACCACTACTGTGCTGAGACCCATTTTGCTTCTCACGGGCCACCCCATGGTGTTTGGCCTCGGGTCGTTCATGGCATTCACATATGGCTTCATGTACTTGATGATCGTGACGTTTCCTCAAGTGTATAAGCAGAGCTACGGTATGTCCACCAATATTGCTGGGCTCATGTACCTTCCGTTAGGTATTGGGTTTGTCATTGGCACAGTCTTCTTTCAGTTTGCCATTTCCCATACCTACAGGGCCCTTACCAGCAAAAACGGCGGAGTGTCCAAGCCTGAGTTCAGGTTACCATGGCTCTGCTCCTGTGGAGTGGGTATTCCATGTGGTTTGATAATATATGGCTGGTCTGCTCAGTATAAGGTGCACTGGATTGTGCCAGCCATTGGCCTGTGCATTTTCAGCTTCTTTCTCGTGGCCATGTTTCAGACCATTCAGCTATACCTTATAGATATGAACAACCGGTTTGCAGCTTCGTCGGTGGCTGCGGCCGCAGTGTTCCGGTCGTTGTTTGGCTTTGCTTTTCCATTGTTTGCTCCGGCCATGTACACCAAACTTAATTATGGCTGGGGCAACACGCTCTGTGCACTTCTAGCGTTTGGTTTGGGGGTGCCTTTTCCGTTGTTCTGTCTTTTCTATGGTGAAAGATTGAGACACTGGGGCAATGCCAGGTTTGAGAAACGCCAGGCCCAGAAGGACGCCAAGAACTTGGAGAACCTTCAAATGAAGGAGCAGGCCCAACATGCTTCATAATGGACTCCTGAGATTCACGTGACTCTCGGCTTTTCACGTGACTCGTGATTTTGGACTGCACCTCAAACCCTAGCTATGACTTCTGGATCTTCACAAGGTCCTTTTGCTTGGCTGGATCTCGGTGATCTCCTAATACCTGTATCTGGTGGTCTAGACTCTTGTAGGAGTTGGTGCTGCATAGGGCCTTGCAGCAATCGACGAAGCCCGGAAAAACAATGTTGCGGCGTATGCAGGGCTACACGGAAAAATGATGACCAAAAGCAATCCACAAATCAATGCACCAATCAACGCACTAATTAATGCACCAATCAACAACACCAATCAATGGGGATCAAAATGGATCGAATAATCATATCAGAATCAACCACGTGTATGACTTTAATGTGTCAGCAATGAGATTTTCAGAAATCTTGTCATGATCACGTGGCATGAAATGTAGTGCCTGGAATAAGGGACAGCGAAAAGCATCTAAGCCTGGCTCACTCTAAGCCATGACGTTTCAACCCTTAATTTGTGCCACATAAGGAGCGAGAAATAGATCCTTAATCAACACCTATTCATGCATGACGTAAACCACTAATCCTTTCGCCTCTGATTGATTTAGATGTGCAGAATATCTCATCATGACAACGGTATGCGATGACGTAGACCAGCAGGTTGTGCATGGCCCGGCCTGCACAATGGGCCTTATATAGCAGACCAACGGTAATTAGGCATTAAACTTATGTCTATGACCATCCACAATCTTGTACACGGCCTGCATTGTGACCTAACTTGAAACAGACAAATCGGTCAATAAACGAATTAAAATTGGTATGGATGAAAAGAAAAGGGGCCTTTCAGGAGACACGTGATGGTAGTAGAACATGAACGTAGTTATGGAAACAAAGAGGCGTTCGGGTCCGGCATGTAGACACTGAGATATTAGTATCCGGTATGTGAACTGTGTTGTATGCAAGAATGGAAGACCCGAAGGTTACTGAATATGTTTGTGAAACCCGACCTCACTCGATTAAAAGGGTAATGATAGAACTTATCGAACGAGGACTGCACATAGGGCTCATTGATATGGCCGTGGATGCAGGTCCATAGTATTGAGGGCTGAGTTTGAGTAAAAGCCAATTAATAGTTCAAATGTGAGCTATGGGGAAACGAGTAAAATTTGTCTTTTTTTTTGCAATGAATGAAACTGTCATGACCCCTCTGTGAAACTCCCGAGAAACCCCGCTGAAATGCCGTGGAACTGGGCCGAAACGCCCGTCTCAGTGAAACGGCTCTGCACCGCGGCATGTCAAGGGAAGCACAGAGTCGCGGGCGCCCACGTAATCACGCCTTGAAATAGTTTCTTTTTCGCGCACAAAGGCTTTTCTTTTGCCATGCACAGGACCGAGTAAACACTCCGAGAAAAGGTCTGCGCATTCACCGCACCCCCTCAGCTGGGTCATCACGCACGGGAACCGCCCCACATTTTGTGAGGGCACAAGCGGGAATAGTCTCAATCCCGAGCCGCCAGCGAAGTTTGGTCATCAGGAACCAGCGCAGGGCGGACCCTCTTTATATAAAGTTTTGTTTTTGTCTTTGTACACGTGTTTCAGAATTGCAACACAAAACCCCCTTGGTCATGTAAGCATTGACCTTGTTACACTATGCAATTACATTGATACATATTCCTCTGGATTCAGCCCCTAAACTCTACAATTACAAAGGGCTACAGCACTTGACTGCCCCACAGATCACAACAGTGCAAGAGGCGGCAGTGGAATGGCCAATAATAGCTCTACCCTTCTCAGGGAGTTTCTTTTTGCGCCTGCATCATGCTCGCGGATGCAGCCAGCTCCGTCTAGGATCGGGGATTTTTTTTTTTCGGCTATGCTTAAATACTGGTATTTTAAATTGCTTTTTTCTTTTCTTATCCGAATCTGCATCACCACATCACGTTGCATGGGACCTCACTATATATATCCGCCTTTCCCGCCCCCACCCCTCTTCCCAAATTATTTTCTGGTGTTGCTAAAAACCAATAGACATTAAGAAAATACTTTATCCACCCCACTCACATTATTTATATTGAATCATTCCTTTGATTTCAATTACCCCCCAACACATCCAAACCATAACAAATATACCAGAAATGAACTTTTCCTACGAGAACGTCGTCCCTAACTTTAGATTGGACGGAAGATTGGCTGTCATTACCGGAGGCTCCGGAGGTATGAGTTCTGTTCTTTCCAGAGCTCTTTTGGCTCAAGGTGCTGACGTTGCTCTTGTTGACATCAACTTGGAGAGAACCACTGCCGCCGCTAAGGACGTGCTTGCCTGGGGTCAGGAGACCTTGAAGGGTGCGCACGAATCCCCTATCGGTAAGGTTTCTGCATGGTCCTGTAACATTGGTGACAGTGAGCATGTTGACACCACCTTTGCTGAAATCAACGAGCACCACGGCAAGATTGCTGACTTGTTGATCAACACTGCTGGTTATGCCGAAAACTTCCCAGCCGAGCAATACCCAGCCTCTAACGCCGAAGGTATCATGAGAGTGAACGCTCTTGGAGCCTTCTACGTGGCACAATCGTTTGCTCGTGCTTTGATCCAGGCCAACTTGAAGGGATCCATCATCTTGATTGGTTCTATGTCTGGTACCATTGTGAACGACCCTCAACCTCAGTGCATGTACAACATGTCCAAGGCTGGAGTCATTCACTTGGTCAGATCTTTGGCTTGTGAGTGGGCTAAATACAACATCAGGGTCAACACCTTGTCTCCAGGATACATTCTTACACCCTTGACTAGAAACGTCATTGCAGGTCACTCCGAGATGAAGGATACCTGGGAGTCCAAGATCCCAATGCACAGAATGGCCGACCCCAAGGAGTTTGTGGGTTCAGTGTTGTACTTGGCCTCTGAGTCTGCATCTTCATACACCACGGGCCACAACTTGGTCGTTGACGGAGGCTACGAGTGTTGGTAAATTACATGTTAGAATCTAAACGCGGCTGGCGATTCACGGCACTGCTGTTTATAGACATATCGTCAGTCTAGTAAATAAATTATCATAAAACAACTACATTGGATTAGCTGTAGATTTATGATTAATCATATTGGATAATGGTACTGGATTGAACAGTATTAACTAAACAGTATTGACTAAACAGTATTGACTAAACAGTATTGACTAAACAGTATTGACTAAACAGTATTGACTAAACAGTATTGACTAAACAGTATTGACTAAACAGGTATGTCAGCTTAAATAAGGCACATTTGTTAGCCTAAACACCCGTACCTCCCAGACCATACATACTAAAGCATAAAATATAAGGCATAAAACTGTAATCCAAATTTTCCACATCGTTTGCCATATTCTTTTCCACATTATCATTTATCACACCACAATGCTTCTTCATAATTCATAATTCTCCATAATCGTCTCTCTTCCATTATATAATTCTCCACAACCCTTTACACCTACAGTGTTTTTCAAAAGTATTCAAACCAGCGCGGCAAAATGTTTCGAACCAAGAAGACAGAATGGTTCAAACCAGCGTAGCAAAACGATTCAAACCGCACTAGCAAAATTAAACAAACCAATACAATATAAATGATTACATAACCCCCCTTAACAAGTTGTTGTATACAGGATAACAAGGAAACCAGTACAGTTCAGTTCAGTTCCGCCCGTTTTTCACCGTTGATTGGTACTGCAAGACTTCTGTCCCAAAAGTAGTACCATATGAGGCAATCGTCCAGATTTCAGATTTCAGATTTCAGAATATTGAATTCTAATGAAAGTTAGTATTACGCCATTTGGTTTGAAAAACTGTGCGAAGCGAAGGGGTACGAAACTTTTTGAATTATTGGTTTGTTTAATTTTGCTAGTGTGGTTTGAATCGCTTTGCTACGCTGGTTTGAATAGTTTTAAAAAATTACTAATTACTGTATTCATAGATTTTCTCAGTTTCTCTCAGTGCGTGACAAATCTACAAATCACCCAAAACCTGGAGTCCTCACCCACTACACTACTACCATACTACTACACTGATGAACTGCAAACTACTACTACTGCTACTACTGCTACTACTGCTACTACTGCTACTACTGCTACTACTGCTACTACTGCTACTACTGCTACTACTACACTATACTATACTACACTACTACACTATACTATACTACACTACTACACTATACTATACTACACTACTACACTATACTATACTATACTACACTATACTATACTATACTACACTATACTATACTATACTACACTATACTATACTATACTACACTATACTATACTACACTACTATATGCTATAGGAAACCTACACTACTGAACTGTAGGAACCTACACTACCATAGTACTAGACTGGATGTATTAGATTACCAAAAAAACTAGACTTACCCTAAGGCATTTCCCCTTCTATATAACATTAGACATAATAACTAGACTCCTCATTGAATACTAACTTTTTCCCGTATACTATACAATATCAAGCTCTTTGTGTTAGATCCACCCTTGGTAGTGCTCTAGAATTTCAGTATTTAGGCCTATGCTGTCTAATCCTAACAAAAAAAATAATGGCCATTCCATCGTGCCACTTCTCCAATATCAGTGTATGAGGTACCAGGATAGAATGTGATGAATCCGAGGTACCAGAATGGAATGTGATGAACCCGAGGTACCAGGATGGAATATGGGAAGTGATCCCCCTTTGCACCTAGCAACAACCGGTTGACTAGGCAATGCTGTTATCAAATACTTAAATAGCTCAGATTCCTCCTTCTAAGGAATCATCAACAAAAAACATACTAAACAGAGTACCTGACGCAACAACAAGAATCTAACAGACACCACTCTAAAGACACCACTCTACATACACCATTCTAAAGACACCACTCTAAAGACACCACTCTAAAGACACCACTATACAGACACCATACTATACTATACTAACACTGTTAGATTCTTGAATACATCTAATACTTGGAGTTATGTTCATTCATTGATAGATTCCCAATAAGTGGGAATCCTAGTGATTATATAGCGAACCAGTGAATACTGGGAAGTGAAGCAAGGTGGTTAAACGCCATGTCATGAGTTAAGGTGAATGGATGAGTCCAAGTCACGGATTATTGTGACTTGGATGAGTCATTGGCATTTGTAGGCTCTAAGATACCTCTATGGGTAGTGTGTGTACCCATTGTAGGTCTAACAAACACTAATAGTTATAAGTCAGGCCAGGCCAAGTCAGGCCAAGTCATGGTACTAGTACATGGATCAACTGGGTCGAGTCTACAGTTATAAATCCTCAAGACAGGATATACCCAGGGTTTACCAAGGGTCAGTCAATGGTCAGTCAATGATGGTCAATGGTATTAGGGCTGTTATGAGGATTCCATGATTTCTAGTCAGAAATAACCACTGGAGCTTTTGGATTAGATGCAGGAGCACTAGGTAAAGACAAGATATGAAAGTATTGAGTTTACCCCGAATAGAGCTGGATTAGATTTCGGGCAGAACTGGATTAGATTTCGAGGAGAGCTGGGTCAGACTTCGGGGAGAGCTGGGTTAGAGCGTGGGAAGGAATGATCTCGGAACAGCAGGGCTGCATAACCACTAGTTAACTAATTACATAGCAAACTACATACCTCCTACCAACAGGCCACTAACTTATATAGCAAAATAGATTGACACTGAGTCTTAATCCTCTTGGATAATACTACCTTGGGAAGTTGGTCTATTGGGAAGTGGTATCAGAAGTCTTCTAAGCACTAGCATTGATGCATATCACTGACTGGTTCATAGACTAGTTAGTAGACTAGTTAATAGACTAGTTAGTAGACCATTAGTAGACCATTAGTAGACCATTAGTAGACCATTAGTAGACCATTAGTAGACCATTAGTAGACCATTAGTAGACCATTAGTAGACCATTAGTAGACTAGTTAATAGACTAGTTAGTAGACCAGTAACTAGACTAGTTAAACTGGGGTCTGGCTAGAATCCTTTGACCTTCTTCGCTTGAATTTTAACCACTTAAATTCAATAGAACTAAGATAAGCCTTGGATAAGACTTAGACACGATGTGGATCCTCTGGAATGTCCATTATTGATCTGAACTTGATCCAAAGACTTCACGTAAACTGGATCATCTGAGCTTATTCTCTTAGCATATTCTTTAGACTCAAATGAATGGGTTTCATAGGCTTGAATCTGTCGCTTGATAAGCTTGGATTGATATGAGATTGAACCACTGGACACTAACAATTTCTAGGGTCCAGAACTTTAGATCTTCTAGAGCCCAAACCTTTAGATCTTCTAGAGCCCAGACCTTTAGATCTTCTAGAGCCCAAACCTTTAGACATTCTAGAGTCCAGGCCTTTAGACATTCTAGAGTCCAGACCTTTAGACCTTTTAGAATCCAGACCTTTAGACCTTCTAGAATCCAGACCTTTAGACCTTCTAGAATCCAGACCTTCAGCCATTTAGACATCATCTAGATATGTTGGGGAATTAACTAGACTTGATAGAACCTGCTCTGACTTGGTTCATTTTCTTGTAGCTTAATACCCTAGATCTGAATGATATATGCTTATGTCATAGACTTGAGAATCAACCAGAGAGCTCAATTTTTCAGACTTCCGACTTCAGACTTCTTCCGACTTCCGACTTCCGACTTCTTCCGACTTCCGACTTCTCCATACTCGGACTCCATAATCGAGACTATTACCACCACTATCTGCAGATCAGTCCAGAACTCTGTGGGCCAATCGTCTATGCTTGCATTGGGTATTCTGAACATTCTGACCAATCAGTCAGTTCGAGACTTGTGTTCAGCTTGAGGTTCACGAATAATCAACATCCTCTGAAGAAAATTGAATCAAGCAAATATCATTCAAATGTGATAAGCAATCAATCATCACCCAAGTCAATGGAAAAATCGAGCGTCGAAGCATATTTCATTTGAAAGGGTATCGTTGGGTGGTTTTGAGTTAAGTAGGAATGGTGGGAATCCCAAGAACAAACTTATCACTAGGCTGATTGAGAGGTTTGATTAGGCTTGATTAATTAATGAGTTCATCAACCCACTCCGCAATTCCTCTAAACCTCCATACCTTCACTGAAGAAATTTGGGACAATGGTAATTTAACGGTAATGATTTGAACGGTGGTAATTTGAACGGTGGTATTGAGACTTGCTTGAAGCATTCAATCGCACAACCTTAGGATTTCCGTACTGGGTATGTTGACCTCAGGATTGAACTTCATACCGATGATTCTCAGAGTCCATGTTCACATTCTTCAAAGTCTTCAATGTCTTCACAGTCTTCAATGTCTTCACAGTCTTCACAGTCTTCACAGTCTCCAGTCTCCAGTCTCCAGTCTCCAGTCTCCAGTCTCCAGTCTCCAGTCTCCAGTCTTCACCGATTGAATTATTGGACCCCCTCATTCGGATGATATTGTTTGGATTCCAAGGGTACTCGAAACACACCCCTCTTCTAGTCCTCGATATGACCAAGACGGGTCAAACAACAATCGGTACTAGATAATGAAAAAAGAATCTAGGTCAATTTCCAATGGAAGTTCATGGTCACATTTGTACTTGGAAAAATAAGTAGACCGATTCAAGAAACACCATTATCACCGTGCCAGCTATTCTATTCATCTCCAAATGAATTAGACAAACAGGCATAAACCTATCAGGCCCATTCATATGAGGAATAATCAGGACTCATTGAGGAGTTAGTCGCTGGAGTAATCATGAAGTAATTATGGAGTGGTCATAAAAATATCCTATGAGTAATCATGGAGTCATTCCTCTGACTCATCCTTTTGAAATTGTTCATCTAAAACCATTCCACGAACTATAATTGGACTTGTCCATGTGAACCATTTTGGATTGACTCCAGACTCCAGATTTCAATTTTAGAAATTGCAGGCCCTTTCCAGACTCCTTTCCCAACTCCTTTCCAAACTTTAACCAAGCTTCCTCTTGGGCTAGTTTTCCTTTAGACTAAGTTCTTCCTCATATTGGACCATTCTTTCAAACAGTCTCCCAACCCCAGTTCCAGTCAATAAACCTTCTTCTCTTCTTCTCTTCTCTTCTTCTCCTCTTCTTCTCTCCTCATCTCCTTCTCTTCCCTTCTTCTCTTCTCATCTCCTCCTCCTCCTCCTCTTATCCTCCTCCCCTCTTCCTCTTTAATCCTCATTATCTCTTTTTCTCGTCATCTCTTTTTCTCTACTGGTTAGTCACCCGTGAACTCTCCCAAACCCGCATCAAAGACGTCTTAAAACACGCCACGTTATAATCAATAATCGTAAGCAACTCATCCATGTTGCCAATATGCGCGTCGTCGTCATCATTCCGGATCAAAGCCACGAGCGCCAAGCCGCGAATCATCTGTTTCAAGTAGATCACCGAACCGTTGGAGAGGTGCGACACCGATTTCATGCCATCCTTGGCCGCGGCCTCGCGCTCCGTATCCACATACAAGTCGTCCAAGTCAATGGTAATATCAATGAATTCCGCGCACACCTCGTAGGTTTGAATATCCACGGGGGAGGAGTCGGTGGCCACATAAATTTTGGAGTTGACATCAAAAAGAAACACTTTATCAATAGATGAGTGAGCCACCAAATTATCCAACATATTTTCTAACGACGGTAATTCCGGCACGAGTTTCTGTACTATGCGGGAAAACGCCTCATAGATGGAGTGGTCGAAGATAGACGTCAAATAGAACGACACCTGTACACCTTCTAAACCCAAGTCCAAGAGCTCGTCGCCTGTTCTCTGCATAATGTCTCTCTGTGCATCTATACGGTAATCTTCCGACAACCCGTCGATCTTATGGATAAGCACCTCGATATGGATCCGGGGGTTGGCCTTGTATGCAAACTCAATGATGGTCAGAAGGTTGGTGAGGGCATTCAAGTACTCGTCTTGCAGATCGATTACATACACCAAAGCCCCGACACTGGAAAAGAGCCTTTCGCTATCGTAGGTGGGCTCGAAGTAGTTGAGTTGGCCGGGTAACTCCATGACCGCCAAGTCAATGAGCGACGAGAACTGCTCGGTGGTGGGTTTGGTGGTGGACTCGAGGTAGAGCGTATCTAGGGGCTGCATATTATGGAAGACCACTTTACAGATGGACAGCTTACCGCTGCGGCGGAGTCCCATGAGGAGGATCGTGGCGTTGGATTCTCCCATGTTGAGGAAACGTGTGCCTGGTATGATGCTGAGCATAGTAGTCACTTGAGGCCACACATCCGTACACCCACACACAAGAAACGATGCAATAGACTACAATACTGGAATAACGGAATATTAGACTACCGTTTTATAGTAAGAGTAACGTACTACTGGACAATGTAGAAAATAAAAGTCAGTTAATTTTCGGGGGGCAAATAAAAATGAATGATTGCAGCACCACAATTTCACACATGGTCTCCCACTGCATTACTCACTGTGGCCCTAAGTGGCTTGACTAACGTTGATCGGACGGGAAACAGTACTTTGCACTTGGTATGGCCGCAACCGAAAGTAGAAGTTTGGAGGGGTTTATGAGGGGTCAGGGCAAGATATTTACATAAAGACAGAAATTGATAAATAATTCTTTTTTCATAGTGCCAATAGAGAGATTGAACTACTGGGTTAATGTATGACCCGTTGTATCCATATATTGCACTCAGCCACCATCACCACTTGCTTCTTAATGCAATTATACTTGTTCACCAACCGGGAAATCACTAGGGTAGACTTTTAGACATAAAGTTTTGGAATAAGTGTGTAATGTATAGTGTATAGTGTGTAGTGTGTAGTGTATAGTGTGTAGTGTGTAGTGTATAGTGTGTAGTGTGTAGTGTGTAGTGTGTAGTGTATAGTGTGTAGTGTGTAGTGTATAGTGTGTAGTGTGTAGTGTATAGTGTGTAGAGCTATAGTATCACAGTGGTAATCTATTACATAAGCGTGACTACATCTAATGACCTCTTTCCATAGTGAATAGTATAGTATAGAAGAGTAGACAGTAGTAAAGTATGGTAGTATTGAATAGTAACGTATAGTATAGCTAAATGTAGCTTCTAGTGTATAGTAAATAGTAGTATATGTTAGAATTTTGTTAGCACGTAAGCTAGGTATCTATACTTTTCAAGTTTGGATTTTATCTCAGGCTGGTAAAGTTCCCTCTTATATATGTATTGGAAAAGAAGCTGATTCCGCATACTGGTCTTCAAGCTAGATTCTCCATATCAAACAATTCACATAGGTAACTTAAGTGCTAACAAGAATCTAACCATTATATAGTTGTTCTGTTCTTTATAACGTGTATTAACCTAATCTTGTACTGGTTGTTGGTTCCTCAAGGAGAGGAACCGGAGTGGTTTATATACTTTGAGAGATACTTTGAGAGAAACGTGGCATCGAAAAACTCTCCACTAAAACAATGGTACGGATTGTTCCAGAATATTCGAAAGGACCATCATAGTACTTCATATAACGATGGCCGATGGCCGTGACACGGCGTTTGCAATGGCCATTGTAATAACCGGACTGAGAGGCTTCATAATCCTTGATAATCCTTGATAATCCTTGATAATCCTTGATAATCCTTGATAATCCTTGATAATCCTTCATAATCCTTCATAATCCTGTATAAGCAGGGTCCTACCTATGGCGGATCTAACAATGGTAGTATATAGTGCCAGATTCTTGTTATAACGTTAAGTATTAAGTTATCTTTATCTGAGCTACTTATATAACTTTTCAAGAGCCGAGTTCGCTGAGGAACAACTCCTTAGCGATCATTGATGTACTGACCGCAGATTTTCCTCGTACTCTATACATGAGGCTGATTAGAAGGCTGAGTAACAGTGGCCAGTGTCTCAGACAGAGAGGTTTCTTAATAGCCCCATAGGTAGATCCCTACCTATTGTGGATCTAACAGTGTAGTATACAGTAGTGTGTAGTATATAGTAGTGTGTAGTATATAGTAGTGTGTAGTATATAGTAGTGTGTAGTATATAGTAGTGTGTAGTATATAGTAGTGTGTATGTTATGTTCTTTATAACGTGTTTTAACCTTGTCGTGCTAGCGCCAAGATAGGCACTGACAACCAGGCACTGAACAGCCAGGTGCTGACATCCAGTCGAGGCGCAAGTTTGTTTGTAGTTCCAGAGGAATCATCACTTTCAAGTCTAGAGGATGTAGCAGTCAGGAGAAAGAAAAGACGTACTATTCCATGACAAGGAGTCAGGAGCGACAAGATCATCATCATTCTGTTCTTGACTTCTTGACTTCTTCACTTCTTCACTTCTTCTCCTCTTGCTGAATTCTTATTCTTCAAGATACTGACTCATTGATTTCCATTCCTCTCACTTCTTCATCTTCTCTACTTCCTTTCTATTCCTCTATTCCTCACTTCTTCAGTCTTCAGTCTTCAGTCTTCACCTTCATAAACATAGACTCAACAACTTCTTCCCTTCTGTTCTGGTCCCTTCTTCAAACTTCTCCGAACATCACATCACATCACTTCGTTCAGTCTTTAGTCTTCTCTTCTCTCCTCTTCACTTCATCATCAATATTAATATCTTCTTCTCGTTCTGATTCTTCACTTCTTCACCCTCTTCTCCTTCATCCTCTTCTTCTTCACCCTCTTCTTCTTCACCCTCTTCTTCTTCACCCTCTTCTTCTTCACCCTCTTCTTCTTCACCCTCTTCTTCACCCTCTTCTCCTTCACCCTCTTCTCCTTCACTTCTACAGCCTTCAGTATTCAGTCTTCACTTCCAGAGGTTCTACTGCATGGCCTCGCGATTTATCGCCCAAGTCTCGGGATGACAACGTCTCCCCGAGCAAGGAAATAAACAGTGGATTACTAGGCAATGCCAAAGAAATCCCACAAACTCCAAGATCACTCCGATCTTTTTTAACGCTACGAGTCAGTGGACAACCCCCAAAAAATAACTTCTTCATAGTTATCTGGTTGATCCTGCCAGTAGTCATATGCTTGTCTCAAAGATTAAGCCATGCATGTCTAAGTATAGCATTATACAGTGAAACTGCGAATGGCTCATTAAATCAGTTATCGTTTATTTGATAGTGCCTTGCTAATTGGTATACGCCTGGCAATTCTAGAGCTAATTCATGCTTACCCGACTCATGAAGGGTAGTATTTATTAGATAAAAATCAACGAACCGAAGCGGTTTATATATAACTTTGAGAGAAACGTGGCACCGCAAAACTCTCCACCAGAACAATGGAAGTATTGTTTCTGGAATGTTCGAAAAGGGCCTCGGATTCACGAGTTGTCACAACGATCAAATGCAGTGTCCCTGCAATTGTAGTAAGCACTGGTGATGGACATTAGAAGCATAGAAATTATACTATTGTTTTATTAAACCAGTATGTACCAAAGGAATATGAGATTGGACTATCAGTGTTAGATCCAAGATGGGTGGAATACAACGCATATAGGTATATTGAGCTCACGTGCGTCAGAGAAGTGGGATATGGTACAAAGCGAAGAGTAAAAAGAAATTGAGGAGTGAAAAAATAAAATGTAGGGGGGCATTGGATTTTATATTTTTTGGTTTGAGGGGTTGCTATTCCTTTTGTGCGTGCGGGGAAAAGCTCCTTGTTTCAGGTTTTGCAGCCATGTGCGAATGTAAACAAAGGAACATATAAAAAGACGGTTCGCCCCACGCAAATTTCCTTGGATACTTTTTTTACTCTGTATTACTTTGGCTTTTGAAATGACTCCAAAAAATAGTTCTGAAGAAACTAGCCAAATGCACTTGCCTCTAAGAGTCAGGCAGTCAACGTGTTTCAAAAAAGGGAGTCCGCTTTGGCCCAAAGAGTCTGCCTTGGAAATTGGGTAACATGTCAAAATACAAGCGTCGCAAATTTCGATACCACTTTTACTTTGAGTGACTAAAGACCTTGAAGATTCGATTTCTTGGCTTATGTTTCAGGGTTCGGTATCGCAATCTTTGGCCTTTACCCTGACCTTCAGTCGGATTTTTTTTTTTAATGTTTTCCACTTCAGTTTCTTTAATCTTTATTTGCTGTTCCTTCTTTACTCCCTTTTTGGTATTGAACCTGATGAGATACCATAACCAGCATTCTTACCGGCTTCCTTGATAACATGCAGTTTTGCCTGTAATAGTGTTGATCTAGCCTAACCATATAGCAAATAGCCAGTTTGGGTTTAAATCTATCATCCAAAGACCAAAGAAAGAAGACAAGAATTTCTGATAGAGATGACAGGAGATATACGAGATTTCAAAAGATATCAGGAAATATTATAAGATACTGGAAAAGGCATCAAAAGATCAAAAGACATATATCCCCTTACCGCATGGTAATGATTAGTGTGGAGAACGTTATGGTTGAATTAGGGCAATTTTTAAGGGCCTGGATGTTCGTACCAGTTATGATACTACGATGAGCTGCTAACTACTAGCATACAATTTCTTTTACAAACAACTCACACATTTGGTTTGAATGAAACTCATGCATAGAAAATTCTTGAAATGAGTGTATTCTAGTTTCTGGATAAACTGAAAGATTTATGACTTTAAGTTAAGTTTATGCTGCGTGCTGGCTACGGCTGCGTAAATGCTGAACCGAAGCTACTACGCCGTTTTCTGGTTCACATACTCAATGTTCAGTACCTGTAGATTCTTGTTGTGACGCTAAGTACCATGTTATCTTTAATTGTTCATGATTCGTCAAAAGGAATCTGAGCTGTTTATAATTTTTCAAGAGAAGAGAACGCTGCTTATACTTTTCAAGAGAAGGGAGCGCTGAGTAGAGCGCTGAGTGGAGCGCTGAGTGGAACGCTGCTTATAACTTTTCAAGAGAAGGGAACGCTGAGTAGAACGCTGAGTGGAAGGCCTTATACAATGATCATGATTAGTATCAGGCGAGGAGACTTCATAATACCTCACTACCTATGGTGGATCTGACAGTACCCAATGTCTGTACTCAATAATCAGCACCCAATAGTCTCTATACTCTGTCACTATGCTCAGTACCTAATAGTCTTTATATTCAGTCTCTATACTCAGTCTCTATACTCAGTCTCTATACTCAGTCTCTATACTCAGTCTTTATACTCAATAGTACGTAATGTCACTATACTCGATATACTCAATATATATCACCCCTTTTGGGCTCACCGTTACTATGCCCCCTTTGGACTCACCGTTAATACACCTCTTAGAATGTACCGGCAGAATACTTAATGGCGGCCGATTCCACTTGCTGAGGAATTATCAACGAATTTAGTTTCGATTACCTAATCGATTAGGTAATAAACCTACTTACAAGAATCGAACATATAATGCGTAGAGCTATAGTATCACAGTGGTAATCTATTGTTAACAAAGACGTTCTTGCCCAATTGAGTACCAAGAGCTTAGGCCACCACCAAACTATGGTGATGGACTTACCCCAGAATGTTTTTTTTCTTTTTTTTCTTTTTTTTCTCTTTTTTTTGGGTCTTTCAAGTCCAATTTCTCCACCTATACACAATATATACTTTAACGGGACCTTCGTGGAGTTACCTAAACACTGGCCTAATCTCCACGCACTCGGCCGTTTCTATAATGGAACTGCCATAACTGCCGCTTGCAGCCGCATGAGTCAAGGCAAGATTTCGCTTGGGCCAAAGACTGTATACACGCACGGTTCCATCATTAGCAGCTACAGCCACTGAGCTTTCATCGGGTGCAACCAGAGCACTTAATGCTCTGAGCGGATCACGTGACCGTGCCTCTGCAACAGGTTTCTTTCCTGGATAAGGATAAACCGCCGCCACCACATTGTCTGTGCACGTCAGGTATCCATAAGTGACCAAAATCTGTTTAACCTGGGAACTCCAAAAGATGGACGTAATCTGGCGCATGGTGTCGATTTCTCCAAGCAACTGGCCCGATCCTGTATGCCAGTAGCGCAAATGGCGATCATTACTGCCTCCTCCAGTGGCCAAGAGCCCTGGTGCCCAGGGACAAAACGAAATGCCTTTCACTGCTGATTTATGCAAGAGCCTGCACTTCAAAAGCGGTCTCTTTAAGTTGCTTATATCCCATACTAAGGCAAGGTTCTCGTTGGCTCCGGCTGCGACTTCTGTGCAGGTGGCATTAAGTGCAAATCCTAATGTTAGTAAAGAAAGGGGAAACAAAATTAGAGACGAAAAAAAGAGAGGAAATTGCCGAAAGAGGAAAAATGTCAAAAGACGGGAAAAAATGTCAAAAGAAAATGAAAATGATGCATACCGCATATTTGTTGGTTGAGCCCAGACAAATGTGAAACCACGTCCAAGGTTTCGCCCTCCACGAACTGCATAATGGCGATCTTCCCATGCGCGTCACCCACCAAAAGATACTTTCCATTGGGAAACCACTCCATGGTGAACACAGGTGAGGGGAACGCCCGGGTCAAGTACAGGAATGGCTGTTTCACCGAATGCACCGAAAGAAGCCCATCTAATGATGCCACCGCAAAGTGGCCCTGCGGGGAGCACAGAATGCACAGGATGGGCTGCGCACCTACTCTCAATGCACGGATATCTTCCACCATCCCCGACCCATTCCACCAATAAGCTTTCAGATCGATGGCAATTGCTATGGCTTGTTTTGTGGGAGACCACGAGACCAAATTGAAGTAGAAATTGTTCACCAAGTTATAGGCCACAAGGTACTGGAGCTCGTTCAACTCAATAGGTTTGTTTTTGTTGCGAGACTGTTCGGCTTCTTCTTTTTCAAAGATATCCACCGTCCAGGGATTTTTTGAGATCAAGTCCATTACGGCCTGGGGAGACTGACGGCGATGGTGCATTGCAGCTAAAGTAGGTCTTGTTACGCGGTGCGATTTGGGCTGCGCGTTGGCCCCACTTGCTGCGCCTTTTGCAGCCACTTGCAGTGAAAGTGCACGACTCTTTTGTGCATCGAGAGATGAAACACTCATGGGGTACACTTTGGGCATTTTCCTTCCGGATTCCGTGGATGGATTTAACGTAAGCGATTTGGGTCGGGATTTAACCGTGATACTCGCTTCACTCTGCCGAGGCTTGAAGGGACACTTGAGCTTCCATGCAGGATCATACCGTAACACTTGGGGCAGAAGCTTAAGGGCCGTTGTAAGTTCATCCTGACCATAGTCAAGTATATTCAGAATGGTAGCTGACTTTTCAGCGCCTTCTGTAAGCGAATACCCGAGATATTTGGGGACCTTGTCACGTGACCCTCCCGAACAGGCAAGAAACGAAGCTGCAGAGGATCCAGTTCGAGCCACTGGAAGTAGCCGATCATCGTTGCAAATCATGGCCAAAATAGCTAGGTTTTTAGGAGCAAAATGGTACAAATTCGGGCTCCAAAGGGTATGAGTAGCAGGTTATTAGCGAAAAACAAGCGATTTTCGAGCAAAAAGGGAAGGAAATTGGGGGTAATTAATGTAAATGCTTAAAGTATTGCGGCAGCCATAAATAAATGTTAATTCGGATGCTTTCGAACAAGTTTGTGGCACTAAAATGTGTACTTCTGGGTGAGTTTGTATGCAGGCCGCACAAAATGAATGGAATATAACCAATAGAAATTGGGCTTGGCTCAATCAGACACCAATAAACCGAAATAAACTTATATTTTAGTAAATATCTTGGTTAGGTGGATTTGGAAACGAGATAGAAATGAACAGTTATATGCAGTACACAAAGAACTTCCCAGCAAAAAAACCCACGCTGATCGGAATCAAAAAGTAAAACTAAATTCCGAGGTCTTGTGAGTGCCTTACGAAAGACTAAAAAGGAAAGCTAGCGCAAGGGATGATTCTGAAGCCAAATGCAGGAATTTGGAGCAAATTTCGGAGAGAAAGCTAAGTAAAAGTCTTCTTTTTCTAAAGCAAATGGAAAGAACAAAAGGACCAAAACTCTGAAATCACTGAGCACCTTCGCTTTTTTTTTTGCACCCATCCATTTGTGGTTTTGGGGAATATATCCTGCATATACTACACTCACGTGCGCGCACTACAAAGTGGTCGTCTTTAACCGGAATTTGACCGGAACTCGACCGGTCTAAGGCCATGAATCTTCTAGTACCTTTCGTGGCAGTCTCCGCTACGGTTATAGATAAGGTGAGCCTGCATATAACGCACCCATTCATTGATGAGTTCTTCCATCTCCGCCAATGTGCAGTCTTCTGTGCCCATGATTTCGGATCTTGGGACCCGAAAATAACCACTCCGCCAGGCTTATATTTGCTTGGGACTGCATATGCCCACGTTTTGAAAATGGTCGGAATTAGCAATGCTTGTGGTTATACGGCATTACGGTTTCTTAATTTCGTTGGGGGTGTGCCGGTACTATATGCAGTGCTTTCCCTTTACCCCACGAAAAACTACCTCAAAATCAATATCCTCAGTCTTCCGCTTTTGTACACTTACAACTTCTTGTTCTATACAGATGTATGGTCGACAGTGTTGGTGTTGGCGGCATTTATGGTGGTGTTACGCTGGCCTAATATAAAGGGTACTGCATATAGTAACATTATTGGGTTTCTCAGTTTATGGTTTCGCCAGACGAATATCATGTGGGTATTTCTCTTAGGGGTATTATTTGTGGACTTACGGAGGCAAAAACGAGAACGTCGGCAGAAGAATCGGGCGTTGGGCGGACTCGTCCGAGAAATTACCTCTTTCGTCCACACCGCAATCTCCGATTGGCTCTTACTCCTCCCATTTGCAGCTAATGGGGTTATTTTCTTGGCCTTTTTGAAGTGGAATGGCGGAATTACGTTCGGAGATAAGGAAAACCACCAGGTATCCCAACACTTTGTGCAGGTGTTCTACTGTGTTCTCTTTCTATGCTTTTTCACGGTTCCTGTATGGATTTCTCCTAAGATTTTGGTTGAATATGCTGATTTCTGTGGGCTTCCCAAACGTGGAAGTGAAAAACCCGGGAATAAGTCGGATATCGGCGCCGCCCGAACTATTTCCCCTTTGGGTACTTCCGCCCGCATTCTTACCACTTTGGGTTCCTACGCCGTCATTGCTCTTATTATCAAGAAATTTACGGTGGTTCATCCTTTTCTCCTTGCTGATAACCGACATTATACTTTCTACATTTACCGTCGGCTTTTAAGCAAAAAATGGTCGGTGTTCTTGATGGCTCCTGCATACCATTTCTGTACGTGGCTCGTAACCTATCTTCTTCACAGAACCCACCAAATTTCCAGAACAAGCTTATCTCCGTTGACTATTATTGCCTTTTTCGGAATCACCGCTGCCACACTTATTCCTTCACCCCTTTTTGAGCCTCGCTACTTCATCATTCCGTTAGTTTTATTCAGGATCTTCATCGCTCCTGCAGATAACATCGGCAAGCGGCATTTAGCCGAGTTCACATGGTATACCACCATCAACGTGATTTTTTTCGTGATTTTTTTTAGTTATCAGTTCACGTGGCTAACTCAGCCGGGTATTCAAAGGATTATTTGGTAGTGAAAAAGAAAATTGGGTGTTTTTTTTTCTTGAATCTGAATACTGGATTATATGCAGGACCCCACTATTATTATAGCAAAAAACACTCTCAAAGCACCAAGACATTTAGCCAGGACTCCCCAATCAATGTAGCTATTCAATGGCTATATTCCAATGCTCAGAATTTATTATTCCTGCATAAGAATACCGATCAATGTATGTCATTCATATGCAGGCACAAGCAGTGATATCTGGAATAAATGAAATTGATGATATAGTAGGCAGTCGGCCTAGGTATTCAATGGTGCCTGTAGGTAAATTAAAGTATAGTGTGGCATAGACTTTACAGAGGCATCAGTAATGGGTTGAAACACCCGTACACCAAGAAACCTCAGCTGTTTTTGTCTGAACGCAAGTGGGCTACTTTTGTTTCTAATTGTTCGATATTGCTTTTTAGGGGATGATGGAAACCGGGAAGCTCTCTTTGTGAAATTGTAGAGCTCTTGCTGTGGAAATTAGTGTATAATCGGAGGACTCTCTGTATGCAGGACCCAGAAATTATATTTTAAAGAAAAATCAATTTTCACACGGTTCAAGAGGTTCCGGCTATTTTGTAGAATAGGTGAGGTAGAGTTAGGTACCCGTGTCAATGTATTTGCTTGTCAAGTGGGAATTAGGGTCGACTAGTTTAGGTGTGCATCAGGGCTCGTAACCATGGCTTATAACCACGACTCCATTTTACGGAACAACAATATCTACAGCTTGTAATTCATCACACGAACATTTATCAGCCTCAAAGCTTTAAATTCTACGAGTTAACTATATTGGAGGGGTGGTTATGTCCTGCATATAAGCAATTCTAACTAATTATAAACCATTACGATTTTTATAAGTATACTCTAGGTTATTCCCTTACCAAAGCAGTCTAACTACTCAATTGTAGGGCATTTGAACATTGTAAATTCCATATTGATTAGAATCTACGGTGGATCGTAAACCATGGATCTGTAGACCGTTGACCGTAGACCATTAACCATTGACCGTGGATTGTGGATTGTGGATTGTGGACTGTGGACTGTGGACCGTGGGGTCACAATACCAGTGTAGTTCGAGCTAAATCGTAGCATGTTCTCTTCGGTGTACCGATCAGCCCAAATCCACCCAACCACTCATACCAGTCATAACCAGTCATTACCACTTGTCACCTCAATCACCAATTATTACCACTTATCAGCGGCAATTACCATTCATGATCTCCATAGTCTCCAGGCGTATTGCAACGAGTTAAGGTCATATATGATCACCTGAAGATTCGATCAATTACAACTGCTCAATGAGTAATTGATCAAATAGAATAATTAATAAACTGATCAACTGGAATAATTGATGAATTGATGATGAAAAAGAATGATCCATGAGTAATAGATTTAGAGTAATAGGTCAGAACACCAGCAAGGTTTCATTGACTCAACTCTTCATCTGATATTGTTCTTATTCAAAGTCACATGGAAAGCTTCTTTTTCTCGTGTTCAAGAAGCTCAATCTTGAATCAGTGTTCACATTAAATTGGTTTGAGCCATTCTTTGAGTTCCTGTACTCTCTGAATTCCTGCATTCTCTGAACCCTGGACACTCTGAATCCTAGACACTCTGATTTCCTGCATTCTCTGAACCCTGGCCTCTCTAAACGATTGGACTCTCTGAATCAGTGGACTCTCTGAATCCCTGGCGTGGGATTATAAGAGTTGCATACCCACTTGTTATTCCTTCTCTTTACCGTCCACTGATCAAAAGGTAAATTCAAACGGTGAAAACTGAGAGAAACAGCAGTCTATCTCTGGAAGTGAATAGAGGCAGTGGCATAGATTTGAAACCAGTCATGGACTGAATCATTATCTCTTAGATCCACATATGTGGAAGTGAATCAGCCCTAGATCAGCCATCAGCCATAGAGCAGCCATAGTGAATTTGTAAGTTGCCAAACTCCTGGACGAATATTCACCAGCGTATAACCCACTATGTTCTATCATTGTTCTTCCCATCACCGGGAGTTTTCAATCAGCCACCAGTTGCTCTAAACAAATGTTCTTCTTGATCAAGCTTTCTTCAGATATTCGGACTGGATATTCAGGCAATCTTGATGTAGCTTTGAACCTTGCTATGATGACATTACAAGACTTGTATCTGTAGAATCGGAACTCACACCACAGTACCAGCAACAGCAACTCAATCAGTCAATGAGCTTGATCATAAGTATGACAGCCAATCAGCTTGACCATGAGCATGACAGTCAATGAGCTTGATCAGTTAACACTAGGAGCTCGAGCTGATCAGGGTCTGTTTGACTTGTATCTCCAGTCGTCAATAGCCCATTGTCGTGTTGTAACCAAGTCTGATGTCAGCATATTAATTTTTGTGACAAATTGTCTTTCTTGGAAGCATCAGCTCCACAGGAAAATCCACTTTTCAGTTTCTTCGAAGGCTTTGATATTGGTACAAGTTCACCATTTAAGGTCCAAATTCACGCACACCAAGAGGCTCTATGAGTTTCAGTCCTCCATACCGTCAATCGTGCTTTGTCAATCGTGCCTTGTCTTTCTTGATATAAAACATCATACCCAAAAACTCCAACTGTACTGGGGATTCAAATTTTGGTCATGTTGAAAAACACCCAACTTGCTATTGGTCTCAAAACGTATAGACAATAATTTGAGGCACAACAATATGAGACACAACAATATAAGACACAACAATATGAGACACAATAATATGGGACACGAAATGGACAAAGCTGGACACTTCATGATCCCAGACTCTTCCAGTCAATAAACCAAGGCAATCTAGTTTGAACCATGAATCAATCCTGTATATCACATACCATCTTGACCAGCCAAACCTTACCCTTCCAATCAAATTAGTTCTTGTCGTTAACGAAATTAAACAAAATCAAACAAAAAAAGAAACATTCTGTTCACATGTGATTTCCCAGTATCCATCTCCAAATATAACCTTCAATTATCACCTTTAGATAGGTGTGAACTTCAATTATGACCTTCAATTGATCACCGATTATGGCCTGCTTGTGATCTCCAAACGATCTCCATTGTTCTCTATTGTTCTCCAAAAATTTGACTTCTTCCAAAAAATAGACCGATTAAGACGTGATTTTGACCTTTCAGGCCTGAAATTTCAAAGTCTCTTCCCCAATTAATCCCAATCACTTCTGTACAATCACGAGGTACGGGTCTTCAGGGAATCCTCTTTCGGGCTCACTTCAGGAACACCAATCTCAAATTTATTCAAATTATCCGAAATCAAGGTATCGATATTATTAGCCCAATTGGGAACGCGGTATGAGTATCGCTGGGCCAATTGCACCAAAAGGGTCTTTATTTCCGGACTCTCTGCAGTCTCCAGATCCATGGCCTGCACCCAGAGCTCGATCACCCGATCCTTCAACACATCAAGGTACGGAGTCTCCTTCTTGGTAGTGTGGTCCACATAAACAAGCTCAGTGTCCACACCACTGATCATGTCTTCATCATCACTGGAACTGCGGAGATCCCAGTTTCCCTTTTCGAGGTCATTGGCAAAAAGTAGAAGAAAGTCACCAAACGTATCGGCCACGCGGAACTTGGTATCGAAATCCCGTCCAAAGAGAATCACCTGTCCGTATTTAGCGTTGGGAATATCCTTAGCCTCGGGCGTATCTGGAGACAAGTCGATGCCAATGAAGTTTCCGGCTCCATCGGTGATCATGGGGATCCACATGGAATGAGCATAGATGGGGAGGATGGTTTTGGGAGGCACGCAGTTTTGTTCAGGAAAACGCAGTTTTTGCTCTTTTCTCTGTTTGAACCCTGCAACCACACTAAGATCTCCGCCGGGACTGTCTCCGGAAAATGTATTCAAGTCCATGGACAGATTTTGGTCGATTTTCGGCAGATTTTGGTCGAATCTGGACTCTTTTTCGGCAGTTTTCGGCAGTTTTTGGGCCAAATTTGGCAGTTTCAGACCCAAATCAGACAGTTTCTCCAAACCCAGCCCCAATCCAGGGCCCAATTCATCAATTGGTTTTAGTCTGGATCCTAAGCTCTCGTCTCTTTCCACCCGTCCCGAACCTCGTTCCTCGATTCGGGTAGAGGCAAGAGCCACATGCACCTTCCTCCAACTCTCAGTCATCACCGCAACTTCATCAATGGGTAAAAGCCGGAGCCCATAAAATAACCCACACGCACCATTATCGTTATAGGTATTCTGGCCATCCGTAAGCCGGAAGAACTCGCGCACACATGCCGGAAACGTACAACTAAGATCCTTCTCCAACTCGTTGATATCCGAATCCGTACATGGCGCCAGTAGCGAATTGTTCAAATCCTCCAGATGACTATGGAGCCATTTTTTGATATGGCGCCAAGCCAAGCGTGTTTCATGAATCCCCTCTTTTTCCACGCCTGCAACAACTTTGGTAAGTGACACCGACGAGTCATTGGCGTTGCTGGCGCCTAGAAGTGACGTCTGCACGCCGGGTTTGTTGATACGGTTGAATGACTTGCGGGAATCAAAGTCCGAGTACTTATCCGTGGCACTGAGCGAGTAAAAGAACTGCTTGATTTTCTTTGCTATGGCCATGGAGGTAATAGAAATATGTGGGGGGGGGCTTTTGGAACTAAACAACGCGTTGTGTGCACTAATCCGGGGGTGTGGATCTTCCGACTACCGTACTAGGTGGTAGTAGACCAGTACATCTGGGAGACTCATAGTCACCCCACGCGTTTTCTCTACACCGACACCGACACCGATAAATCCGTACACCAGTAAATCCGTACACCAATACCAATACATTCGTACACCAACATCAATACATCCGTACACCAATACCGTTGACGTTTAATGCTTTGACTCTTGAATTGTGGAAGGGTGATAACGTTTGTTAGATTCCTGTAAACTCAACATGCGGTCTTCATGACAGATTTAGTTATCCAAACTGTCTTAATGACGCGGATTCCCCCTTCTTATAGGACAAGCCATATTAGATTGGGCTGCATAGCATCCAATATGCAGGTTGTCTAAAATAATCCTCCTAGCGACCATCTCCTCCTAGCAACCATTTCCTCCTTGTTTTAGAAATGTGGCCATCTAATCATGTATCAAATATTAGGTTTAATACTTGCATGATCCTTTATTCACGTTTCGATAGGAGGAAAAGTGAACCTGAACTTTGCTGCACGTGCTTGCACGCACGTGATCATGAGGTATAGATATCCCGCAAGTTCAACACAACAGACACTGTAGATTAGATAACACATGTTCCGCAACTATAGTTGTGATACCAGGTGGACCATAGATTAACCATGGTGTAATGTCCAGTGGATCAGGACCGAAGGCCACTATCCCCATAGTCTCTTCAAGATATGTAAACACTTGAGGAGTTCGAAAGGAGCCATCGGAGCACTTCGTGCATAGATGGCCAAACGCCGTATAACCATTGTAACAAACGGACTGAGAGGCTTCGTAATACCTTCATAGGCAGGGCCCTGCCTATGGTGGATCTAACAGTATCATTGTTTTTTGTTTTTTTTGGGTGTATGGATATGGATATGGATATGGATATGGATATGGATATGGATATGGATATGGATATGGATATGAATATATAGGTATGGTTTTATGGATTGTTAGATTCTTGTTGTAACGTTGGTACTAAGTTATCTATATTCGTTGATGATTCCTCCTATGGCGGAATCTGAGTTGCATATATACAGTGTTTTTCAAAACTATTCAAACCAGTGCTACAAAATGTTTCGAACCAGCGCAGCAGAATGATTCAAACCACATTAGCAAAATTAAACAAACCAATAATTCAAAAAGTTTCGTACTCCTTAGCACAGTCTTTCAAACCAAATGGACAAGTTGTTATATACAGGATAATAAGGTGTTGGAAAATAGCACCGAATAAGAGCGCGCACGGCGCCCTAGGCTTGCAGACCACGTCGCTACTAGTTTCCCCACCCTTGGTTGTCAGGAAGGCCGACTCCCATATATATAATGAGGTCTTCGCTACACCTTTCATGAGTGAACTAATAGAACATCTCTACCTAGGGAGACATTCCAAGATGGCTCCCAGATCCAGACCCACCAGATCTCCTTGTACTGACATTGAGGCTCCGCCTATGTCTGAAGCAAACACATCAACTCAAGTGTTCACTTATCTTGATGAAACAATGAGATCCGTATCTTACAGTCAAAAGAGATCTCTGGACCTTAAACCATGGTTACTCTATCGGCCGCCTGATTCCCCAGCATTCCTAGCTGAGCTGGAGTTAAAGAATCTACATAAGGAAACCAGTTCAGTTCAGTTTAGTTCCGTCCGTTTTTCACCCTTGATTGGTACTGCAAGACTTTTGTCCCAAATGTAAGTACCGTACATATGAGGCAATTGTCCAGATTTAAGATTTCAGAATATCGAAATCTAATAAAAGTTGGTGTGAAACATTTTGTCTTCTTGGTTTGAATCATTTCGTCTTCTTGGTGTGAACCATTTTGTCTTCTTGGTGTGAACCATTTTGTCGCGCTGGTTTGAATAGTTTTGAAAAACACTGTACTAGGTCTTAGAGGGAGGCGCGCTGTTTAGGTGGCTGGTCGGTGGCTGGTAGAGATATCTGCAGCGAGGCTTAAACGTTCCTCAAAAGGTAGGCAACTACCTATGCCGGATCTGACATGGACATGGATATGGACATGGATATGGACATGGATATGGACATGGACATGGATATATGGGTATGAATATGGATATGGGTATGAATATGGATATGGACATGGATATGGATATGGACATGG
>NKZD01002113.1:0-32274 GCA_002370635.1 Metschnikowia cerradonensis | reverse complement strand
TTCATCTGGATAGCGTGGCATGAGCATGCAGTACCCGCACATGTACTGGTCTCAAGTTCATCAGTCACATGTCGCATGTTCCAACATGACACATGTCCCACAAGTTCAACAAGCCCATCTCACAAGTTCAACAATTCCGTATTCTAAACTTATAGACAATGGACGCTACTTCCAAACTACTCCAGACTGTTGTGGTTTGTCATGTACTAACGCATAAACTGAAACGATTATGTATCTAAGTTATGCTCAACCCAACATCGTCTCTTGTTCTCTTTCCTCTTCTGTTGTCAGTCGCTCCCTTTTTCCGTGGGACGTCGTCCACTCTTCGTCTGATGAGAAAAGAGCTCTTGGCTGTCTCTCTAGCGCCACAGTCACTCACGTGACTTTGGTCATGTGAAGGCTCACCCCAATATAAAAGGTTTTGGTGTCGCTATTTTATAACACCAACAAATATATATATATCAACTGAGGGAGGACATACCAAGATGTCTCCCGACACCAGACCCATCAATATTAATTAGTGTAGAGGTACTGATGTTTACCAATGACTTGGACTGACTTCTTCACACCAAATTCTTCCAGACTACTAGACTAATAGGATGAACTGCCATTCTACTACTACTACTGGCTGACTACTACTACTACTACTACTACTACCTACTCTTCTACTACTACTACCTACTCTTCTACTACTACTACCTACTCTTCTACTACTACTACTACTACTACTACCTACTCTTCTACTCTAACTACTACTACTACTACTGGCTGACTGTCTACTATGGCTATAATAACTAAGCATCGTTGTGCACTAAACCTTTTCACCATACGGAAATAGATTTCTAACGATAATCTCAATAAATTAAAGTCATGTAGAGTTGTCATTACGAAATTATTAGTAACCAGGGTATGGTGGGAAATATGCGAATTTATATATCATTTTTTTTTTTTTTTTTGCAGCAAATCTCAAACACGCGTGTTTCAGAATGGTGGCAAATTATGCACACAAAAGCGGGGCGTATTATATAAGAACCCTTATTCCCCTTGTCTTTCTTAAACGCCAGCACCTAGCAACAAACAACCAATTGGATACGTTGACTCCTCCACCAACTACTTAAGTAGCTCAACAGACCGAAGAGTCGCCGCGCCGCGTGAGAAAAAAATTCTCTGCCACCTATAGAGAAGACACTTCTTCCGTAGGGTCAAGTGATGGGGTGGACTGGACCCAAATTGCAGTGAGTAATTATAAATCTGAAACTTAACAGTTTATGAATAGCGAATAATCTAAAACAAAAAAATATAAAGATTTACTTAAAATATATTGTTGTTTATATATTTGTTTACTATTTTAAACCAAAGTTATTGGCTAAATTTACAGAAATATATTTGTTCTTTGAAAAAAAATTCTTTATAAATAAGATTCATGAACTCATTATTAAGTCAGTTAAAAACTTCATTATTCATATATATTTATCTCTTAATATCAGCTTTTGATAATTCCTCCTTGACAGTTGAATAATGAAGATACATTATATATGTAATTTTTACTAAGGTATCATGAAATTCAGCTTTTCTCCAAATAGAATAATATTTGGCTGATATAATTTATCAGTATTTCTAGCATTATCTAGAGCATTTGCTTTCTCACTTTTCTTGCCCCGGTGAATGTTAATAATAACTTGTCATCAACTTGAAATTAATAAGTCTTTAACATAGTATAAAATTTGTTTTATACTATCATTGAAATAAATTACTACTGACTACTGACTACTGACTTCTAGTACTACTAGTACTACTAGATAAATGTGCTGCTTCCAATACCTAATGAATTATAAGGTGTTAACAATACAAGAACTACTCTATCTTACTCACCAGTGCCATACACTATAACAATCAGAACTAGTAGTCAGTGTCAGTTCAAAAATAATCAGTATCTGTAGTCAGTAGTGGTCAGTCAGTAGTCAGTCAGTCAGTCAGTCAGTAGTAGTGGTCAGTCAGTCAGTAGTAGTGGTCAGTCAGTCAGTAGTAGTGGTCAGTCAGTCAGTAGTAGTAGTCAGTCAGTCAGTCAGTCAGTAGGCAGTCAGTAGGAAGTGGTCAGCCTTTAGTTATTAGTTAGTACTGTCAGTAGTCAGTCAGTAGTAGTGGTCAGTCAGTAGTAGTGGTCAGTCAGTAGTAGTGGTCAGTCAGTTGGTGGTGCAGAATGAAGCTCAGAAGGGAAAGAAGAGAGCTGCCAAGGAGGAACTCAAGGAGTCCAAGAAGTAAAAGAAGTAGAAGGCAGACATAACCGAAAAAATGGAAAAGAACGACAAGAAGACCAACAAGTCCGATAAGAAGGTGCAGTTCACCAAAGAGTTGGAGCAGGGTCCTACGCCTTCCAAGGAAAAGAAGGAGAAGGAGGAGACAGAGAAGAAGGAGACAGAGAAGAAGGAGACAGAGAAGAAGGAGACAGAGAAGAAGGAGACAGAGAAGAAGGAGAAGACAGAGATAAAGTTCAAGACCCAGACCTTATTGGGAGAAATCATCACTGAGGACCGCAAGACCGGAACCGGAGCTGCTGCCAAATCCGGCAACAAGGTGGGAATCCGTTATATTGGTAAGTTGAAGAATGGAAAGGTCTTTGGCAAGAACACTTCCGGCAAGATATTCGTGTTCAACTTGGTCAAGGGCAAGTGCATCAAGGGCTTCGACTTGGGTGTGGCTGGGATGGCCGTGGGTGGAGAGAGAAGAGTGATTATTCCAGCTAAGATGGCTTACGGCTCGCAGGCCTTACCTGGCATTCCTTCCAACTCCGAGTTGACGTTCGACATCAAGTTGGTTTCGCTCAAGTAGACATTATGTCGTTGACTGGAAAGTCTGTTAGTATTGTGCTATGAATACTAAGTATTTTTTTAAAGGATTGTAGAATGGAGGAACCGGTGTTGAACTTGTGGAACATGTGATGATGGACCTGCATATGTGCGACTGCTGCATTTTCCAGTGAAGGCATCCAGATGAAACAATGTTGGGTATTGTTGAAGGGAGACAACAGCTAACTAAGCCGTGATGGGCTCTGGTAGGGGTCTGGTTGGGTTCTGGTTGGGCTCTGGTTGGGTTCTCGTTGGGCTCTTGTTCAGCTCTCGTTGGGCTCTGGTTAGGCTTTTGTCCAGCTCTGGGGCATTGTCTTGGAAGAATACAATGTAGGTGAGAGAGATGGATGAAAGAGAGAGAGAGCGGTTTAGGTGTTCCCGGGGACCTAACTATATATAGATAGAGAGGATCCCGCTCCAGTTTGAGCGGTATCTATTGTGAGAAGAGTTCAAGAGTTCACCGATATCTAGTTTAGAGAAGAATATAAGTGACCTAAGATGAACCCCGAAGCACCATACTTGAGAGAATTATTGGAGCCCAATGCCATAACAATTCCAAGTTACCAGAGAGTTCACGCAAATTCTCAACAACCGGAACTGGGGCCCGTGCACCCGTGCACCAGGCAACCTCAGCAGAAAAAAGAACCAACGCAAAGCTCTTTTTTTTGGGCTTCAAATCACGTGGTTTTTGGTTGGTTGAAAAGCTGCAATTCCGGACACTAAGTCCATGAATTTTTTTAGTAAAAAGTTTAGGTTATGGAATCTTTTAGTGTGTTGAAAATAATGAGTTCCGGTCTCACTCTCAATTCCGGGCCTCACCCTCAATTCCGGGCCTCAATCACCTTTAATTCCGAGCGTGGGTCTCTCACCTTCAGTTCAGGGCTCATAATGGTTGGAATTAATCATTCCTAGTTCCCATAATCAGAAACGGTTACGGCCTTATTCTCCAATGAGTCCAAAAGTATTGGAACTGTATTACTCATTGTCAAGTCTTTTTTTCTCAGATTCTTAGGTTCTTAGTTGTGCTACTAATGTGTAAAAGTAAATCCGTCTTATGGTCACTAGTGATACCATTCTTGGTTGAGCCGGATCCCCTCTATATATACTTTGGATTCCTTTGATTCCTTGGATTGCTTACTTTTGTAGGCAGTGATAGTCAGTCAGTCAGTAGTAGTAGTCTGTAGGCAGTCAGTAGTAGTAGTCAGTCAGTCAGTAGTAGTAGTCAGTAGGCAGTCAGTAGTCAGTAGTAGTAGTCAGTAGGCAGTCAGTAGTCAGTAGTCAGTCAGTAGTCAGTCAGTAGGCAGTGATAGTCAGTCAGTAGTAGTAGTAGTAGTCAGTCAGCAGTAGTAGTAGTCAGTCAGTCAGCAGTAGTAGTGTTCACCTATATGATTCTTTATCCTACCACTATAACAGTACCACAATCACTAGTCCTCTATATAGTATATTACTAGACACTACACTACTATACTAATAGACCACTGTATTATAGTACTACTACAGATTTACCACATACTACATACTACACACTACAATACTAGCGTACTATACTCCATCACTGAATACACTGACACTGAATACACTGACACTGACTATACTACTAGACTAAGTGACTGTACTAACTATAGTAATAGATTAATAGATTAACTCAGTGAATGGTGCTGGTGAATAGAGGCTGGTGGATAAGGCTGGTGGATAAGGCTGGGAGGTAGTGGGCTGGTGAATAGAGGTTGGGAGGTAGTGAGCTGGGAGGTAATGATGTGCTGAGACGCGATCGTGCGCGTAAGTGCAGGACGTCCATCTACGTTAACACTTCCCTTCTTTTGTAACCACGTCCCCATCGTTGCTTAATATAGGGCCAGATCCAGGTGTATATACTGCCGTTCTCCGCTGTGCTGACCCCTTAAAACCGTGTTTATTCAGGTTTCTGGTTCTTGTGCTGAATTGTCTTCTGAAACACATCCCTGAACAAACGGGCCAGATCCGCTTCTTGAAACACCCAAGGAACAAACAGATTCACGTGAATCAAATTCACCTGAATTAAATTCACCTGTATCTGTATCTACCCCTAAAACATCCAAATCATTTACATCATCTGAAATTGAAACAGAACCAGACTGGAATTCTGAACTAGGAACAGAACCAGACTGTAATTCTGAACTGGGAACAGAAATAGACTGTAATTCTGAAACTGAAACAGAACCAGACTCTAATTCTGAAACATCTGAAACAGCCTAGAAACAACGTCTACGTCCGCAACGGAACCTGAAGCCCTGTGTCTCTGAAACAGCATTGAAACATCTGAAACAGAACCAGAAACATCTGAAACAGCCTTGAAACAGCCTTGAAACAACGTCTACACCTGATACACTGATACTTTGGATCTGTATCCTGAGTCTGAAAGGGTGGAATCTGAAACAGAATCTACACCCGATCCTAACAAAAAATTCAATACACTTGAATTGGATTCGGAATCTGAAACCCCCCTTAAACATCTGGGTCTGAAACATCAATAACAACTCTTACAACTCCTAAGACTGGGAGCAAACGTCTGAACTGAATCTACATCCAGACAGAAAGCTAATATAAACACAGTGATTCTGGAACAACCCACATCTACAACAACTCTGCAACAAGTCTGAAACAAGTCTGAAACAGGTCCGAAAAACCTTCCCACAACACCAGAACTCATCCTGACTGGTTTTAAACGGCAATTCAGTGGCAGCGGTTCATTTGAAACAACTCTGGCGCATCTGACATCTGAAACACCCTTCTAAGAGTCTAACATTCCTGAAACAGCAACAAAGACTCGGAAGCAGCATCTAACGCTTCTGAAACTCCTGAAACAAAAACCTAAGAGTCTGAAGCAGCAACCTAAGCGTGTGATACACCTGAAACGGCAACTCAAGTTTCTCAAACAGATCTAAAACTTGAAGCAGCATTCTAAGAGTCTGAACAGAAATTCAAGAGTCTGAACAGATCCAAATTCCTAAAACAAGAATCTGAAACAACAACATAAGAGTCTTTGGAATTTTCTGTCCCCGACCTGACAATGTCCCGTCAGTCATCAATAACCGTTGGGGTACGGGTGCGGCCGTTCACCAGTGAAGAGGAGAATAAGCTCATAACCCGGAACTCCAACTCGACTTTCTATGCAGACGGCCAGCTTCGTCATAACCAGGAGCAACAGGAACTCGAGCTTATGCGCAGGAAACCCAACTTCATCCGGAAAATTGTCAACGTTGTCGACGATAAGATGTTGGTGTTTGACCCCCAGGAAACTAATCCCTATACGCAGATGCAGCGGCGCAGCTTTCCCCAAATGAGCAAAAGTTCCCGAATCAAGGACCTTAAGTTTGTGTTTGACCATCTATATGATGAAAACTCGACACAGATGCAGGTCTTTGAAGGGACCACCAAGCCGCTTTTAGATAGTCTTCTTGATGGCTACAACGCCACAGTTTTTGCATATGGAGCCACGGGATGTGGTAAAACGCATACTATTCTGGGAACCATGGCCGAGCCTGGCATAATTTTCCTCACGATGCAGGAGCTCTATCGGAAAATAGAAACCCTTAGCGATAGCAGGGTGTTTGAGGTTTCGATTCTGTTTTTGGAAATCTACAACGAGTCCATCCGGGACTTGCTTTGTCCCGAAACAAGCCATAAGAAACTTAATCTACGAGAAGATCTGCAGCAACGCATAGTGGTGTCCAATCTCCTGGTGCACAAGCCACAGAACGTGGCGCAGGTGATGGAGATGATTGTTTTGGGTAACCAGAATAGAACCTGCTCGGCCACTGAGGCCAATGCAACGCTGTCCCGATCCCATGCCGTGTTGCAGATAAACGTGTCGTCAACAAGCAGGCTGGCCAGCTTGCTGCAGGAACATAGCTTCGCCACACTCTCCATAATCGATTTGGCGGGGAGTGAGCGGGCTGCCACCACGAAAAACCGGGGCGAACGCTTGACGGAAGGTGCCAACATTAATAAATCGTTGTTGGCTTTGGGAAATTGCATCAACGCGTTGTGTGCAGGTCCCGGCCCTGGAGCTGGAACAGGAGCCAATGCCAATAGTCGAAAGCGAGCTCCTCATGTTCCTTATCGAGATCTGAAGCTCACAAGACTTCTCAAGTTTTCGCTTGGTGGAAACTGCAAAACCGTCATGATTGTGTGCATTTCTCCTCTGTCCAAACATTATGACGAGACGTTGAACGCATTGAAGTATGCCGACCGAGCCAAGGAGATCAAAACCAAAGTCATCCGCAACCAACACAATCTTGACCGGCATGTGGGGCTGTATTTGAAGATGATCACGGAGCAAAAGCAGGAAATCGAGGAGCTCCGGGCACGTGAGGCGGCGGTCGGGGTTAAGGCTCGACGAGAAGCTCACCTGGAGATTTCTGCTTGTGTATCTGCAATCATGGCAGATATTTCGGCGTTAAGACATACACTCGAGCGAAATAGTGGAGCCATGTGGGAACGGGTGGTGATTCTTGGCAAACGGAAGTTGATGTTGATGAAACTTGACGAGTTGCGGCTTATGCAGGAGCTGCTCTGGAGACAAAGCAACCAGGAAGAGGAAATGGGCCGGAATGAAGTTCCAAACGCTTCCTTGGGTACAAAAAATACGACATTGTCGCGAGTGTCTCTGTTGGTGGAACAGGTTCGTCAAAGTTTACAACGTGACATTGTCGCTTTGGAGCAGGCATATGAGGCAAAAAACGACGTGGACGAGTCCTTTGCCCGGAGCACGGGGGCCTCCACACGAAGACTTGCAGAGCTTCCCGGGTACGACCTGCACATGGCCGCAGTCCATTCAGCATTAGCTTCTTCCGTGCATGAGTCCATGGAAAAGGAGATCTTGGTGAACTCTTCGGTTCTTCTTGATTATTTGATTGGGGAATTGGACGAGTATAAATTTGGGGTTGGGGCGTGTGTGCAGGCACTCAACGACACATCTCTTCATTTGGTGGGAGAAATCCTTAGTCGAATGGTGACATCAGAGTTTTCTTCAGCAGTGGATTTTGCAGCGTCAACATTCGTGTCAAAGAAGCAGAAAGTTCTGGAAAGGGGAGTCCTCGAAAGGGAAGTTCCCCAAACAGGAATCGGTGCCGAAAGTGAAGGTCCCGAAAAAGGAATCGGTTCCTCAAGAGATGGTCTCGAAAAAGGCATCGGCTTCGAAAAGTGTGACAAGAGAAGCTCGACTCTGCCTCTTCAGCAGATCCCCAAACGGCGAGGACCTCGGGGTGACCGAATCAATGACCGAATCAATGATAGTTTCGATGACTCAATTGCTTTGAAATCAGATTTCGAAGACGGTACACCGCCGTTTGATCACGTGAACCATTCGATTCTTGAAACCAATGAGCTTGGCTTCTCCCCCGGGCTCCAATCACCGCCAGAACCGCAAAGACCTTATGGACAGCCCTATGACGGCTTGGCTGCAGGACCCCGGCATCGTTACGTCAGTGCTTCCAGTGCAGGCCACAGTCGGTTTGGCAACGAAGACGAGTATGAAGAGACTCCGGTCAATATGCAGGACGACTACGATAGTCTACTCCGCCATCCTCTCCTCAACAAGCAGGCCAGCAAGATCGTCACCCGGGACTAGACCTACGGAAAGAGTCTCAGTCTCAGTCTCAGTCATATGAAATATTGCATATGATTGTTTTGGATGAACTTGTGGGGATCGGGATGTACTGGTGTACTGGTGTACTTTCGTGGACTGAGGTTAGATAGGAATCTCTGATTCTACTGCTTATATACTATGCTGAGTTATAGTACTATGAGTACTGCTTTTTCACTTTATTGTACGTACTAGGATAATGTCTTATCCTGGCTGATCAGTTAGTAACGGTCACGGTTGGAGCCGTACTCGTTGGACCCGTAGCTGTCGGATCTACCTGTGGATCCCGACCCGTAGTTGCCTGAGCCATAGGAGTCATTGCCGTAAGAGTCATTCTTGCCATATTTGTCTCTTCCAGAAGAACCAAAGTCGTCACTGTTTGAGGATCCGTAATCATCTCTGTTGGACGATCCATATGAGTCCTTGTTAGAGGATCCGTAATCATCCCTGTTGGAAGATCCATAAGAGTCGTTGTTAGAGGATACATATGAGTCCTTGTTAGAGGATCCGTAATCATTTCTGTTGGAGGAACCGAAATCGTCCCTGTTTGAGGATCCATAGTCGTTTTTGTTGGAAGATCCATAAGAGTCAGTGTTGGAAGAACCGTAAGAGTCATTCTTGGAACCGTACGAGTCTTTGTTTCCGGATCCATAGGAATCGTTTCCGGATCCATAAGAATCATTACCCGATCCATACTTGTTACTGGAACCATAAGAATCGTTTCCAGAACCGTACGATTGCTTGTTGCTGGAACCATAACAATCATTTCCAGAACCGTACGATTGTTTGTTTCCAGAACCATACGAATCATTACTCGATCCGTACTTGTCGTCATTCTTTCTTCCCGATCCATAAGAATTGCTTCCCGATCCATAGTCGTCATTGTCTCTTCCATAAGAGTTGCTTCCCGAGTTGCTTCCAGACCCATACTCATTTGATTTACGGCTCTTTCCAAATTCGTTGTCGTTGCCCGACCCAAACGAATTGTTGCCATAGGCGTCTCCACCATACGCATCGTCCTTGCTCACATGGTCATTCTTACCAAATGCACTCTTGATTTTCTCGCCCACCTTCTCGCCCACCTTTTCTACTGTGGACTTGTGTCCATGCTTATGGCTGTCATTTCCATAACTGTCATTTCCATAGCTGTCGTTACCATAACTGCCACGGTTGTCGTTACCGTAGCTGTCGTTTCCATAATTATCGTCGTTGTCTCTTCCAAAGGCCATTTTGTGTGTGGTGGGACTGAGGGCGGGAGGGGTTATTTATATAGGGGCGGGAAGGATTGGCCGTAGCAATTGCGGAGGGGATTGCGCAGGACCGAACGCAATTGCGCCGGTAGCTCCTTCGTTTCATATTGACATTGCGTCATATGCACTGCCGTCAATAGCAAGTGTGGTGTCAGGAACGCTGCGCAGGGCTGCATGAGAGCTGCAGTGGAGGCCGAGAACCGGGTCGGGATTTGTTGTTGACGCGTGGAACATGATCTGTGCAGGCGGCCCCTGAAACTCACCACGTGGTACAGTACACGTGCCGTCCCCGTCCCCCCGCACGTGATTAGGAATATGCACGCAATTGCAGTCGCGTAAAATTGGTTTGCACACGACTCTACCACGTGCCCTGTGCAACTGACTCGTACAGTTCCACAGCAAGCATAAGGGTGAAATTAACACCCACATTGTCTTCTTACTGGATACAGTAAAAGATACATTTTATGCGGTTGATTTAAATATTCCTTGGCTCTCTTGAGCCAAGGAAGTCTATATTGCCTATCGAAGCAGCCACTGTCAGAATTTCAGAATCGGTGCTTGACAAAAACTTGTCAGTCATCAGTATTCCTGGTTTCTCATCTCAATCGGCTAACATCATCTAATTCGTCAGCTTCGATGGCATTGTATCCCAAGATCGTGTCTATCCCAAAGTATTATCTATCCCGTATCGTATTCAGGCATAAAGCATTGTATTGATGCATTTCTGCTTGGCACTAGTGCATCCGGTAGAGCATTGTTGCACCGGCTAAAACCTTGTTGCAAAGCTAAAACCTTATTGCAAGGCTAACGCATTGTTGCAAGGCTAAGCATTGTTGCCAAGCTAAAACGTTGTTGATTTATTGTTGGATTGCTTGACCATTGTTGCATTTCGCATTGGTGCATCAGGAGATTTTGAAACATTTTGGATTGCAATTTTGTGGTCTCATCAAACAATGGAGCAGTCCTTCTCCTGAGCACTTAAATCTCCCAGTGCACTCTTCTTCAACACACCCTTCTTGTTGAGCTTTTTGGTGATGGCAGCCACCAAGGTCTTGTCATTGATGCGGGCCAACGCCTTTTCCTGGCCGTTTTCCGCAGCCTTGATGTACCACTGCTGAGACTCCGTGGTGTTCTTGGCACAACCAATGCCCTTGTCGTAAAAGTTGGCCAAGACAAATTGGCCTTTGCCGTGGCCGCAGTTGGCGGCCCGCTTGACCCATTCAAAAGCCTCTTGCTCATCCTTGGGCAAGTTGGGCTCGGCTCCCACCATGTACCATGCACACATAGCAAGCATGGATTCCGCGTGTCCACCCAAAGCAGCCTTGGTGTAGTAGTGGATGGACAAGTTGGAGTCTGCAGGAACTACCTCGCCCAATTCGTAGTGCCGGCCCAACACAGCCGAGGCCTCCACGTTGCCCAAGGCAGCAGCCTGGGCGAACAATTGTAGGGCATATTTCTGGTCCTTTATGAGAATGTCCGAGTATCCGGTGTAGTAAATTTTGCCCAACTCGTAAGGCGCAGCAGCCGTTAACTCGGTAGCCACATTCAGGGCCCGCTCCAACCACTTAATGCCTAGCTTCTTATTAACCCGGGTGTCTTGCACACCCATGCGACTGTTGAAGAAATAAATACCAAGCTTGTACATGGCGGCCGGATGATTTTTGGCTGCGGCCATCTTCAAGAAATCAATGCCTTTTCTCGAGTCTCTTCCCGTACCCAAGCCCTCTTCGTAGCAGTGAGCCGTGCGGAATGCACACTCTGTGTGGCCTCTTTTGGCAGCAGCCAAAAAGAGATTGAAGGCAGAGCTATTGTCCACTTTGCCAAACACACCGGAGCTGAACGCGTCTCCCAAAAGGTATTGTGCATCCACATATCCCTTATCGGAGAGTTTTTTGAGGTAGTGGAGTGCCTCCTTGAGCAAGTCAGTCTTCAAGTTTTTAGAGTTAGTTGCCAGATCATCGGTAGAAACGGATGGGGGTTTCAGAGGGGTCTCGAGCCCCGACAAGTTGACTGGAGCCTGATCCACGAGAAGGGCCGTCTGCAACATGTACTGAGCGTACTGGAACAAGACGGCCGGATCGTTGGATTTCTTGGCGTTTTTGCGGTACAAGTCAATGGTCTTCATCCGAGGCATCAAGTGCTGAGCTGCATTCTCGCCCAAGTATTGCTGGATCACATTCTGGCTCATGTCGGGTAGCGAAGGGTGATCTTGGAACAGCAGGGTCGACGACACCGAAGGGTGCGCCGCATGGAGGTTGCGGTAGACCTTGGAGCCGGCGGGCGAGTCGAACGTGGTCACAGACGAATCAGGCGACGAATTCAGCCCTGTGAAGCCCACCGGGCTGACATTGCGCTGAGGCCCATCAAGTATCTCTGTGCTATTGTCAAATTGAGGGTAAGCGAGTGGCTGGTTCATTGGCGCCGGCTCGGCTGGGAAGGTTTCGTAAGGAAGAATGGATGGATGCACAATGGGCAACGACTCCTGGCGTTCAAATTCTTCAAGGAGATCGCCCGTCGGATATATGGCGGTGGAGCCGGTTTTCTGTCTGTAAGGATGTTGTGACATGGCAGGTGGAGGGCTGAGGGATATTTTTTTGTTTTTGCAGCAGGGGGCACTCGGGATTTAAAAAACTGGCGGTTCTCTGATATCGTCTTCACAACAAGAAGAAACCTGGGTAGGTGTGGAGGAACAAGAGGAGGGTCAAAACGACGGCCTCGGAAATAAGAAAAAAAAAAAGAAATTAAATGTAGGAAGGCGTCGCAGTATTCCGAGTCCCGAGAAAAGAAGTAGTATTGAGGCAAGGGCACAAAGAAAATGGGGGGACCAAAAAAGAGGTGTTCGAGGGAAAGAGAGCAAGGAGCGGGCGGGATAGAGGCATATAAAGAAAAAGCTATTTTGATCGGCTGTTTCAGATTCGCTGCGCTATCCCGACGTGAAACTCTGAGGATTCCGCTCCGCATACAATTAAGCTTGTTTGAAATGCACGGCCGAGACGCGCATGGCGATTTGTTTTTTTTTTGTTTTTCTTTTGAGGTCTTCTATCTGCAGGAATTAGGTCTTGACCGGCTCGTAATGTGTCAATAAGGGGGTGTTTGGGCGCGCGATTAGTCGGAGACCATGCTGCAACAACCAAAATTGTGTAAGGGTGCGTCTAACCGGGGGCTGAGTACTGAAGCTACCGGGGGTAAAGATGCAGTTGGAGCTGCGCTATTACTGCTGGAAGTGCTGCAACTACTACCGTTTACATGACGCAGTTTCAGGTGGATGTTTTTGTGCTTTGCTTTGCATTGCACTGCACCGGTGGCACCCTAGGATCTTTGATTTTGTGGATACATCTAGAGGGGCGGGGGTCTTTGGGTCGGGGTATATAAGGGGGGAATGAGCCCGGTCATGCAAGCAATTTTTTCGACCCGCCTTGTGACCCCATGCGAATAGACCAGGCGGCCGAGTTAGCTGAGAATGCGCGCACACAGGTCCAGGGAAGCCACAACGTGGCTCGGGTCGTTAAAAACCCCTCTTGCGGAAGTTTCTTTTTGGGGGAGGCAAGTGGGGGAAGTGGTGAAGTCATTAGACGAAATAGTCTGTTGGGCTTATGCAGGTGCGCTGTTGACTCTTAGATTACATGCCTATTTGGGTCTGGCGGAACATTCTGCATCTGAGCAAGTTTAACAAGAGCGCGGAACATACTCAAATTTTCGCTTGCGTCTCTCAACAATGGTAATAGTTAGGCCGAGTATTTCTCGGGCTGTGTGCAGACCGAGACCTTCTCTTGCGACTTCGGTTCGAGGCATCTCTCGCGGAACTGCATATAGCACGTCTAATTTATCGACCACCACATGACAATGTCAATCACAATGGCGGTCATGATAATGATAATGTGATAATGCGATATTGGAGATTGCGCCATTTGTTCGAAATAACAGGGCCTATTCTTAAAATACTTACAATCATATAAAATGACTCAATTTTTCATGATTTATAGCGGGATCACGTGATCAGGGTGCTTGATCATGTGACTCTAACTACTTCCTCGACTGACTATTATTGGCCTATTGACTGCAGATCAATGAGAAGGTTAAGGAATTCGTGGCAAAACTGAGGCGGAACGGCTCCTAAGTGGTATCATTGACATCTGACACTAAAAGATACAAGGGAATCTCAAGATGTCTCCAAGTCTCCAAGTCTCCAAGTCTCCAAGTCTCCAAGTCTCCAAGTGTTCAAGTGTTCAAGTATTCAAGTCTTCAGGTATTCAACCTCTGAGGTATCTAGAGATATTCACAGGTATTTAGAGGTATTCAGAAACCCTTAGAGACATAAGCATTAGGATTTGACGATATGAAAACTGAAGACTGAGTACGTGCGCACATGAAGACTGAAGACTGAAACCTTGACGATTTGGAGACTAAAGACTTGACGATATGAAGAAATGAAGATTGAAGCCATAAGGAAATCATAAGGAATAAAACCATAAGGATTGGAACCATAAAGACTGGAACCATAAACTTTGAACCACATGGAATGAAACCATAGACACTGGCACCACATCGAATGAAACCATGAGAAACGAGAGGGTTAATGAAAGGTCATCAATAGAGCATTCCAAAATATGACAGGGTCTTCATTAGACGCCTTCAGCAGATCTCTGAATCAAAGCTCTTCATGAAGGCATAAATAGAAGTCCTCCATATGTCTTGAACGGGAGTCTTGATGTATTTCCATGTTTCCTCAATAGATGTTCTCCATATTTTCTCCATATGTGCTCCATATCTTCCATATTTCCTCCATATGCACTCAACATATCTTCAACAAATGCTTTCAAGATAGCTTCATATGTCTTGTCGTCGTTTGTCTTCATAAGTCTCCATGCATATCATCGTCAGACATCTCCCACCTTCAAGCTTCACCAGAGACCAGAGACCATGCTCCATGCTCCAATCTTGAAGATATCAAGAATTTAAGACCAAAATCAGTTTCAAATTCATATCGAAAAGATCATGAAGATCATGAATAGAAATATGCAGCGACTAAAGCAGCCACGGCAACGCCAGCAAACGTCAAGTTGAGCCTGCTCCCGGACGCTTTCGCTTTGGAGTTGAACTCCTGGTTAACCAATAACCGGGCACGATCCTCCGGGTCTAGACTAGCCAAATCAATGGGGGTTGTGTCATCGGAGGGTTTCGGGGTCTGCAGCTGTTGTTTCTGAAGCTCAGCCTCCGCAGCAGCAATATCTGCTTTGTTCTGGACATTCAAGTCCGAGAAGTTGAGCGCAAACCGGGAGTTCTCCGACGTGTTCCACCTCTTGCTATCGGAAGCTAACTTCCGCTTGACACTATCGGTAGTGGTGATGGAGCCAGTGGTGTGTTCTTCTCCGGTCATGAAACTTAATAGGCCGGTTAAGATGGTCAGCACGCTCCATGCAGGATTCCACGTATCCGGGTGGTAATCACTCATACTCAAGCAAAGCCGCGTGTTGCAAGCAAAACGGCCATTGGGTGTGATCATGGAGATCGATGGTGGCTTGAACGGGTACTCCAGGGGGAACCGGAGAATGCCGTGATACTGACCGTCTTCATAGGGTGTCTTTGGAGGGCCCGTGATGACGTAATGCCATTCGAGAATGTTTTCCTCGTTGGGCCTGGCAACGATGAAGGGAGGGGGGGTGGCCTGGATGGTCTTATACTCCTTGTTCAATCGCTTCTGCGCTTGCCGGGAAACCATGGCGAGTGTTGATTGGTTGTTTGATTGTTTGGTTGTTTGGTGGTGGGGGTACAAATGGTGGGGTGAGCAGTTGGGCTCGCTGTTATCACGCGGACGTGCGCGCACCAAACGAGGAGTGAAAACGAGACACCAGCTCCAGGCACCAGCATCAGGCACTCAACCATAGAGTCATCCGCTTACTTATCTGTTTTCTCCAAATCATTTTGAGTTGGTGGATCTATGTTTACTACGCTTACATGCAGTCCAGAGGTATAATAACCATACGGGATCGGATTTTCCAAATGCAGGACAATGTAAGATTGGATGTATTATTCTAAAGCAGGAACCATAAGGTTGAACTATGGACTGAGCTTTAAAAAAAAAACAAAAACACAGGTTAATGAAAACCCTAACTTTTGGTATAGGCACGACAACCCATCTTTTTGATTTGTTTTTTTTTTTTGCTTTTTGCTTTTTTGAATCAACACTTTTGGGCGACACCAAGAATAATACTGGTTTTGACCAAATACAAATCGCCTCTCCGTTCAGCAGTGGCCAAGTTGTTCCTGACCTCTTCGCAGCAGTGACTCATGATAAATGGCAACTCGTGCCATACATCCACACGGAATTCCCGGGAGCTGGAGACATTCTTGCACCCATCGGCCAAAGCAGCCTTCATCTCGTCCAAGGTCACACCATGGTGGCTGACGCCCAGATCAATGTGGTGTTCTCCAGGAGGTTTTTCCTGGTCCTCGTTATAGAAGTCATAAACGAGTATCCAACCTCCCGGCTTCAACATCTGCTTCATCTTAGCCGCCACGTGATTATAGTCATGAAGGTGGTGGAAGGCCAAAGTGCACACCAACACATCGGCGATGCCAGTCAATGGCTCCATATCGAAATCGGGTGAAAGCACATCGCCACGTACGGACGACACGTCCAAAGAGGGGTATTGGTCCATGATGCGTTGGGCCTTGGCATCAAACACGCTTAACATTGCCTCGGAAATGTCCACGCCCACAATCCGGCCCTTAGAAACATAAGGGGCGATTTTGGATGCCACGAGCCCAGTGCCACATGCAAAATCCACGATGGTGGCGTCTTCCCGGAACAAGCCATTTCTGGAACCCGAACCCGAATTCTTGGCGTCCAAATTAACCTTTTCAGGATTAAACTTTTGGTGGGCGGCATGGAGTTGCGCCAGGATAGTCTCTGCAGTCAAAACTTCGTGGTCAGTCTTTTCCCGTGAAGGAAAGTTTAACATGGAGAGCGTGAACAAATCCGTCAACACCTGCATTGCCGGGATGGAGTCGTAGAATTCAGCATCCTTCTTGAAGCTCTCGATGTTTTTGGTCATAGATTCGGAATGGGACATGGCGGAAAAAGTGGGGTGGAAAGAGAAGAAGAAAAAAAAGAGGAAGAAAAGAAGAGGCGGGTGAGAAGAGAAAGAAAAGAAGGAAACATTCCCCGGATTAGAAACGGCACACCCGTGCCTCCACCAACACGGCTCCTGCAGTCAACAAAGACAATAGTCCGAAAGAAAGAGGTGCGTCAGTGGAGAAATAGTTGAAAGAGTTAAAGGTGCGTCAGTAGTGACTGGCTGATCCTGCAGGTAGCAGATGAATGGGTTTCCTGCATACCACCAGAGGTAAACCTAATACCTAGCATTGGAGCGATTCGGAAACACCCAAAAATCAAAAAAAGGAGGGAAAAAGAGGAAAACCGATATAGGTTGGTCCGTTATTATGTCTCAAAAGTGTCTTATTTTTTAGATTAAAAAGAAGCGTTTTTTTTTCAAGAAAAATAAAAGACAAAAAGACAAAAAGACAAGAAGACAAGAAGACAAGAAGACAAGAAGACAAAAAAAAATAAAAGACAAATAGACAAATAGACAAAAAGACAAAAAGACAAAAAGACAACAAGATATAAAGACAAAAAAAATAAAAGACAAAAAGATAAAAAGACAAAAAGATAAAAAGACAAAAAAATAAAATACAAAAAGATATAAAGACAAAAAAATAAAAGACAAAAAGATAAAAAGACAAAAAAATAAAAGATAAAAAGATAAAAAGACAAAAAAATAAAATACAAAAAGATAAAAAGACAAAAAGATAAAAAGATAAAAAGATAAAAAAAATAAAACACAAAAAAAATAAAAGACAAAAAGAGACCGTTCTTGAGAAGATGAGTGTTTTAAAGCTTTATGTGTTGAAACTGGCAAAGTCTAGTTAATTGTGTGCAGAAATACGAGTTGGCATGATGACTTAAGCTGATGAAAAGAGATTTGATGAGTGTTTTTTTTTTTGTGGCGGGAGGTGGCGATAGTTCTAATTTGATGGTCTTTGGTTCTATTGTTGGGAGACATACAGAAGAGGCAAGGGAGATTTTGGGAAGGGCACGACTTTAGAGGGTCATACAAATAACGAACGTTAAAGCCACAAATGGAACAAAGGTGGAATTTGAAGGGTTTAACCAACAAGAACAGGTGGAATTTGAAAGGGTTTACTAATAAGAAAAGGTGGAATTTGAAGGGTTTACTAATAAGAAAAGGTGGAATTTGAAGGGTTTAACCAACAAGAAACTAAACGGAATATGAGGGAGATTTGGAGCGAAAAAAGAGGAATTTAAAAAGGTTTAACGGAAAATAAACGGAAAAATAAACGGAAAATAAATGGAAAAATAAACGGAAAAATAAACGAGAAAATAAACGGGAAAATAAACGGGAAAAAAGTTGAATTCATGAGAAAATGAGAAATGAGCAGCTAAACGAAAGGGAAACAATTTTTCGGGACAGAGTCCCTTTATAGACCATACAGAGTCTTAGAGTCTTAGAGTCTCATAGTTTCATGGTCTCAGTCTCATGGTTTCATGGTCTCCTAGTTTCATATGCTCATACTCTCATGAAGTACCATAGATCATGGAGCAATTAAGAGTATCATCGTCTCATGGTGTCCTAGTCTCATAGTCTCATGAGTGCCAGAGAGTATCCGAGTGTCATAATCTCATAGTTTCATGAGTTCCAGAGAGGATCCGGGTGTCATGGTCTCATATGTTTATAGGCTCATATGCTTATAGTTTCATCGTCTCATGGTCTCACAGTCTCAGTCTCACAGTCACAGTCACAGTCTCAGTCACAGTCTCAGTCTCAGTCTCACAGTCTCAGTCTCACAGTCTCAGTCTCAGTCTCAGTCTCAGTCTCAGTCTCAGTCTCACAGTCTCAGTCTCACAGTCTCAGTCTCACAGTCTCAGTCTCAGTCTCAGTCTCAGTCTCAGTCTCAGTCTCAGTCTCAGTCTCCTAGTTTCATGAGTACCATAGATTATCAGAGTATCTGGGCGGTCAATGGCTATTTTACCTTTGAAAGTCCTGATGAGGTGACGCCACTGAAATTACATTACAACTACATGATGACGGGGAAGATTTTGAATACCCACAATAAAGGGTGTAACAAAAAAAATTAAGGAATTGACTCAGGAAAGTTATGGAATAGATCACCTGAAGAATAATCAAGTGGAATTTTCTTCTTGACTCTAGCTGGGAAAAAAAAAGTGTCAGAGTTAGGCATGTTTTTCTTTGCGGTATTGCCTGCAGTTGCATACATTGTGTCATTGGTGCACATCTTCTATTACTATGGTGATATTCAGTGGTTCATTGGCAAGTTCGTCAGATTTTTCTTCTGGACCTTGAGTGTCTGAGTGTCTGTCTCTGAGTCATAGAGTACTATAGATTATCTGAGTGTGTGAGTGTCTGAGTGTCTGTCTCTGAGTCTGAGTGTCTGAGTATAGAGTCTCCGAGTGTCTGAGTATAGAGTACCATAGAGTTATAGATCATTATAGAATATCCTATCTGAGTGGTGGAGTAGCGGAGTATTAAGATGTGATATTCAGAGTACTATAGAGTAGTAGTAATGTGTGTCAGATCCACAATAGGTAGTGATTTATCTGTCAGATCCACCAAATGTAGATATTGATCTACCTATTGGGGTATTACGAAACCTCTCTATCTGATACTAATAATGACCATTGTGTACTGCCAACTACGCAACCTACTACTCAGACTTCTACTCAGACTTCCCTTCTCTTGACACTAAAAAAGCAGCTCCATTTCCTCCTTTTGAGGAATCACCGGTGAATGAAAATATTCTCTGAGTATAGAGTGTAGAGTGTAGAGTATAGAGTATAGAGTGTAGAGTGTAGAGTATAGAGTGTAGAGTGTAGAGAATAGAGTATAGAGTGTAGAGTGTAGAGTATAGAGTGTAGAGTGTAGAGTGTAGAGTGTAGAGTATAGAGTGTAGAGTGTAGAGTATAGAGTGTAGAGTGTAGAGTGTAGAGTATAGAGTGTAGAGTATAGAGTGTAGAGTGTAGAGTGTAGAGTATAGAGTATAGAGTGTAGAGTATAGAGTATAGAGTGTAGAGTGTAGAGTATAGAGTATAGAGTATAGAGTATAGAGTATAGACTACTATAGATTTGTTAACGTCAGATCCACAACGACAGTTGCAACACCAGGAAAAGATGTGATTAATCATTAAAGTATTACCAATACGAGATTCGATATCTTTTGGTGGGTTTGGTTCTTGGGAGCATCTTGGTATACCTCAAGCAGCTGATATTTCAATGAGTAATTCAATAATGAAATCAGGCAAAGTCTCCATTATACTGAGTATCATAGAAGGTTAATATAGAGCAATTTAGAGTACCATAAAGTAGTTGAGTGGTTCATAGTTGAGTATCTGACTAGTTGACTAGCTAAGTAGTTGACTAGCTAAGTATCTGAGTATCTGAGTATCTGACTAGTTGACTAGTTGACTAGTTGTCTAGCTAAGTAGTTGACTAGTTGTCTAGCTAAGTATCTGAGTATCTGACTAGTTGACTAACTAAGTAGTTGAGTAGTTGAGTAGTTGACTACCTAATTATTTAGAACACATAGGAGATATAGCAGATCATAGGGTTAGAGTAGAGTATCTGAGTATCACTATGGAGCATAAGATATAAACTCTCACGTTATCAAGTATTATAGAGTCATAGAGTATCATCGACATTACATTCAGAACATCACTATAGAGCACAAAATCAATGATTTAGTTTATAGAGCATCACGATGGAACGAAAGAGAACTTGTTCAGTTAATGGGATCGAGAAAAAAAGGACAGTTATTCTACACTTGACTCTACGCTATTGTCTGAATTTCGAAATATACCAGAATGTTCCCTAGCAAAAAGTCTTCCACTCCTTGACCCACCAGAAATACTTCCGTGGAACTCCCGAGTACTCACTTATCTTGAAACTATAAACTTTATGGGACACTGTGTAACTTGGAAAGTGGCATGAAGAAGGAAGAGAAGGCCATGAAGTCAATGGTATTAAAAAATAAAAGAGACATATCATTCAGAAGTTGGTGGTTAGAACTGACGAGCCAATCAGAGGAGCCAATCAGAGGAGCCAATCAGAGGAGCAAATCAGAGGAGCAAATCAGAGGAGACGTTGGACACGGTTTAATTGCATGAACTCTAATTAAAGGGAGAGTACTTTTTGTAATTCATATAGATCAGATAACTCCAGATCCACAACGATAGTTGCTGCACCAGGAGATCCATTAATTAACTAGGCGGTAAAAAGTAACATCCAGAAGATGACTCATAAGACACTAACCTCATTTGTCAGACCCACCATAGGTAGGGATCTAGCTATGAGGATATTATGAAACCTCTCTGCCTGATACAATGGCTATTGTTACTCAGGCTTCCACTCAGGCTTCCACTCAGCCTCATTGTACGGAGTACTAGAATGAACTGAGGTGAGTACAACCATGATCGCTAAGGAGTTGTTCCGCAGCGATCTCTACTCTTGAAAAGTTATATAAGTAACTCACATCCTCACTTGAGGAATCATCAACGAATAAAGGTAACTTAGTAGTCTGGATTCTACATCCTATCATGATTATGTATACTATATTATACACATATTGCACATTTATAGTCCACACAGTATGTGAAGGTTTCTAACCAGGAGTCAATAATCAGTATCTAGTACTATAGAAGTAGTATCTAGTACTATAGAAGTAGTATCTAGTACTATAGAAGTAGTATCTAGTACTATAGAAGTAGTATCTAGTACTACAGAAGTAGTATCTAGTACAATAGAAGTAGTATCTAGTACAATAGAAGTAGTATCTAGTACAATAGAAGTAGTATCTAGTACAATAGAAGTAGTATCTAGTACTATAGAAGTAGTATCTAGTACTATAGAAGTAGTATCTAGTACTATAGAAGTAGTATCTATTACTGGTATTCGACCATCTTGTCTTTTCGAATATTCTGGAACAATCCTTATAACAAGAATCTAACACTCATAGTCTCATCAAGATATGTAAACACTTTAGAAGAAGTGTTCTGAAGTTTTTACTTCAGGAGGAGGAGAAGAGTTTTCAGTGTTTATTGAAGTATCTGTTAAGCTTTACTACCCAAGCTCTTAATCTGGAACGATCATGTCTTTGGTTCCCAATGGTACCATAACTTCTATTCTTATCTGTATCTAAACTTATACTAAGAACTCTCACGGTCACAACGTCGTCTCTTGTTTTCTTGTGCCTATTTTTTTCGTTCAAGACAGAGCGGGACCCTCTCTATATATAGTCAGATCTGGGGTTCCAGCCCTTAACCCACTCGGCCCATTGTCTTCTCCAGAACAATGGCCAATATTGGACAAGTTTTAGACAAGTGTTGTCAACGTGTCTCTCTCGAGGACAATAACCAATCATTGTTTCGTCTGTATGCAGTATCAGGAACATGCACAGGTTCAACAGTATCATCAATACGACATCTTTTGGTGGGCCTGGTTTTTGGGAGCGGGAGCATCTTGGTATACCTCAGGCATTTGATGTTCGATTAAAGTTATTAATAATAGAATGGGGCGAAGTCCCCATTATGCAATGGGGAGATTCTTCCTTCACCACTGCAACAATTGTTGCTTGGTGGGTCTGGTTCTTGGAGGCATCTTGGTATACCTCAGGCATTTGATGTTTGATTTAAGTTTTCTATATCTCTGGAGATTCTTCCTTCATTGCTTAATCAGTTGAAACCTGATTTCCTGATATTTTGATAGCTGTGGATATCAGAGTGCGCTCTCTCGATCACTGTTTTTCAACATAACTAGGTAGTGTATTCAGAGGGTATAATTAGGTAGTGTATTTATCGTAATGTGATAAGGGTGATATAATTAGGGTGGTGTAATTGGAGGATTGGATTGGAAGACTGGAGTTAGGATACAATGGAACATACAGAATAATGGAACACAATATTGGAACACAATCTTGGAACACAATCTTGGAGTAACGGAATGCAGAGGATAGGATTTAAGACGAGGCGAAGGTGGGGCATATAACTTCCGAGTGTTTCTGATTGGCTATTTTTTTTTCTTTTCGGGATTAACTATTGACTATATTCTATTATTGTCCACTCTATTATCCACTCTATTATGACCCACTGACTACTACGACTGACTGATATTTTTGTGTCAATACATGGAGTTAAAGTACTACGTAGTATGTTAAATATGAGGCCAGTGAAGTACTGTGTGCAGGACATATAAACTATTGAATAACCATCTATGAGGCTTTTGGTATTCTTAGGCCCATAATTTATGCTACTGTTCTGTACTAGGAAGTCCATGATATTCTGGTTACTCGTTACACCGCTCAACCAAGAACGGAAATCCCATCTATATAAACCTTTTCACCCTTTACTACTTGTTCCTGCACCGGACTTGTTAATCCAATGTCTGAAGTCAAACCTGACTTTCCTTTGACAACCAAGACCCAGTTACAATATTAGTCTGCACTCCTTGATATCTGTACCCCTGCAGGTAACACATTACCTAAATACACGAATCAGTACATCTCACATGTTCAACACTCCCCCTCAAATGAAACACCTTTCATATGATCCTCAATGATCATGTTAGGTTAGATGCTGGGGTCAACATTTCATGATGTGGTCTTTCCAATCCTTTCGTAAGTGTTAACTTTCAGACTTACTTTTATTGAATGTAACTTATGTCTAGCTCACGCTATCATCACTTCTTGGGGAAGAACTCCTGACCTTACAAGTGTGGGTGGCGGCCCCTCCTTTTATATTGGAGTGGGCATGCCTCTTTGAAACATTGCGACTTAAACGCTGTGCTTAAATCGCGCAGGCTCAGCCTTTGAGCTCTAACACATATGCGTAAGGTACTCACGCGTTGACAGTAAGCAAGTTTGCAAAAAATCTTGTCTGTCCCGACACGGTACACTTGCAATAAGCTCCTCTGTACGTATTAGAACACTACAGTGTATCTTCTTTCAACATACCATTCTTGAACATTATGCCAGGGACCAGTTCCAGTATATTAGTATTGTCACGCCATATTTGCACTCTCAACCGTGCTGTGGTCCCTTCTTAGGACTTTGGTCTTGTAAGGTACAACTTACATATCTCTGTATAATAATATATACTAAAACACATGTTGAAATATTGGTCAATGATGGTCAATGATGGTCAATAATGGTCAATGATGGTCAATGATGGTCAATGATGGTCAATGATGGTCAATGATGGTCAATGATGGTCAATGATGGTCAATGATGGTCAATGATGGNTGGTCAATGATGGTCAATGATGGTCAATGATGGTCAATGATGGTCAATGATGGTCAATGATGGTCAATGATGGTCAATGATGGTCAATGATTGGTCAGTGATTGGTATATACTTGGTTGATACAATTGGTTATTAGCTATTACAATTGTGTAGCTTATTGACTACTGTTTATTGTTGATGTTTAAGTTACTGTCTATTGTCATTATTGGTTATTGACTATTGTCATTATTTTACTGAGTGGATAATACCTAGTCCATTTATATGACTATTGTTGACTATGACCTCCTGAATATGACCTCCTGACTATTCCTGATGATTGCTTACTCAGTGGTGCAATGTCTATGCCTATTCCTGATAATTGGTTACTCAGTGGTACAATTGTCTATTGAGAATATAGCTGGTTGATGACTATTGCTGGATATAATTGGCTATGTATAGTTGTTTATGGCTATTGTTGACTAGTGGTGAAATGAGGAGTGGTGAAATGAGGAGTGGAGAAATAAGGAGTGGAGAAATAAGGAGTGGAGAAATAAGGAGTGGAGAAATGAGGAGTGGAGAAATGAGGAGTGGAGAAGTAGGAGTGGAGATAATAAAGTATGGACTATGGAAACTTCATGGAGCTCACAGCTCGTATGCATAACAATGACTATTGTTGACTATATTGGCTATACGTTTTTTGACTATTGCTGACTATCGTTGACTATATTGGTTACCAGTCCATAATACTATTGTTGGTTACTGACAGGTACAATTATTGTTATGTTCTTCATAACTTGTTTTAACCTAAACTTGTATTCGTTGATGGTTCCTCAATAAGAGGAACCGAAGCGGTTTATATAACTTTAAGAGAAACGTGGTAGCGAAAACCTCTCCACCAGAACAATGGAAGTATTGTTTCTGGAATGTTCGGAAAGGGCCTTGGATTCACGACTGGTCACAACGATCAAATACCGTGTCACGGCAATCATTGTAGTAGACACTACTAGAATCGGACATCGTAGGCTCCATATTGTAACTATAGGAAGTTTTCTATCTATTGTGGATCTAACAATTATGTATTACCTGTATTACTAACTATTGGTTAATGGCTAGTATAATAGTGTATTGACTATGGCTATTCTATGGCTATTCTATGGCTATTACTATGGCTATTACTATGGCTATTACTATGGCTATTACTATAGCTATTACTACAGCTATTACTATGGCTATTCTATGGCTATTGACTACTGGTAGAATGGTTACGTGGTGGTACAATTGTCTATTAAGTATTATGACTACTATTAATGTATAACTGTATGGTTGACTATTATAAGCTATGGCTATTGTAAGCTATGGCTATTATAATCTATGGCTATTATAAGCTATGGCTATTATAATCTATGACTATTAGTAACTATGACTATTATTTCATAGCTGTATGGTTGACTATTAGTAACTCAGACTATATTGTATAACTGTTAGATTCCGGTTTACGTCAAGTACTCTGTTTACTATGTTTTTTTGGTTGATGGTTTCTTATCCTTGTTCATGTATATTGGTTTGACACGGGCCAAATCCAAGTCCAGACTCCGCTCAAAACGTTCCCAAATGGAATCTGGTATACAGAGCCAAAATACTAGTACTAAAACATTATACTTCTAGACTACTATATAAAACCACGTCACTACTATGGTAACCAGTGAAATACTACAACACTATGCTTCTAAAATTCTAGACTACTATACGATTATAGTTCTATGAATACACTACTGTATTACGTTGCTAGTGTTAGACCTACCATGGGTAGACACACTACCAATAGAGGTATGGTATCTTTCGAGCCTACGAATGCCAGTGACCCATCCAAGGCACCTTAACGCGTATTTAAACAACAAAAAGGGTGATGAGATGACTAATTGGTCATTTGGTGCCGAAAGAAACGAGTAGTCAGTCTTGCAGGAGAGTAGATGACTAGTCGACTTTCGTAGTCTCTAAAAAGATCGATGGGTAGTGAATCTACCTATGGTGGTTCTAATAATAGCTGTATGACTGAGTATTATAAGCTATGACTATATTGTATAGCTGTATGGTTGACTATTATGAGCTATGACTATATTGTATAGCTGTATGACTGAGTATTATGAGCTATGACTATATTGTATAACTGTATAGTTGTCAGATCTGCCATAGGTATTGCCCTACCTATTGAGGTATTATTACGCCTCTCTGTCTGATATCTACCTGCCATCTACCTGCCATCTACCTGCCATCTACCTGCCATCTACCTGCCATCTACCTGCCATCTACCTGCCATCTACTACCCACCTACTACCCATCTACTACCCATCTACCACCCATCTACCACCCATCTACTAGCCACCTAAACAGCGCCCCCCTTTCTTGAATAGTTATATGTGCAACTTAGATTCCTCCTATTGGGGAATCATCAACGAATATAGATAACTTAGTACTAAACGTTACGACAAGAATCTAAAAATAGTTGACTACTGTACTATTATTAACTATTGACTCTAGATTATTGGTTGCTTAGTGGTATGATTATCTATTGTGTATTGTGTATTGACTACTGGCTATTGACTGACTATTGGTTGCTTGGTGGTTGCTTGGTGGTTGCTTGGTGGTTGCTTGGTGGTTGCTTAATATATGATTGTGTATAGACTTCTATTGGGTATTGTTTATTGACTACTGACTATTGGTTACTGGTGACGGACCAAGAAGTTTAACGATTATGAAAGTAATTGGTTAACCCTACCCTCCTGTCCTAAAATGCGGGAGAGGAAGCATAATTATTAGGACCCGAAAGATGGTGAACTATACCTGGATAAGGTAAAGCCAGAGAAAACTCTGGTGGAAGTTCGTAGTGGTTCTGATGTGCAATTCGATAGTTAAATCTGGGTATAGGGGCGAAAGACTAATCGAACCATCTAGTAGCTGGTTCCTATCTACGGAGAGCTTTAGTTGTGTATTGAATGATGGATGATTATTAAGATGGATGATTATTAAGATGGTTGACTATTAAGATGGATGATTATTAAGATGGTTGACTATTAAGATGGATGATTATTAAGATGGTTGACTATTAAGATGGATGATTATTAATATGGATGACTATTAAGATGGATGATTATTAATATGGATGATTATTAAGAGGGTTGACTATTAGGATGGTTGACTATTGTTGACTACTGGCTTGACTAATACTAATTGGTGCTTACGTTGCTTTATTGACTATGACCATTGACTATGACCATTGGTAATTAATGGTGAAACGTCCATTGAGTGTTCTGGTTGGTTGATGATTGGTATAGATGAATGGTACTGACTGCTTTGACTGCTTTGACTGCTTTGACTGCTTTGATTGGTTTTGGTTGACTATTGCTACTCTAAATGACTCTGATTGGCTATTGATTTGAGATTGTCTATGATGTTACGGTCCATTGTTATTAGGTAATGTCTATTTTCTATGCCTGGTAACTAACTATCTATTGGTTCATTACCACTGTGTATGACTACACTATGACTAGACTATGACTATGACAGTCTACTTCTGTGACCATTGAACATTATGATGTCTCCGGTTTCTATGATTGGTCGATTGGTGGGTGACTGCTAGTATTGTCTATGAAGACTAGACTAGACTAGACTTGAATAGACTAGACTATGGCGGAAGCATTCTGTCATGGTGTCAGTAGTATCACATTGGGGTATTGTGGCGGTATGGGGTCTGTGAGTTTGGATTGTTTCAGTTTGTCTGATGTCTCAGCCAGTCTCATGTTGTCAAATTCGTCATTGAAGTTAATGTTGGTCGCGAGTAAGATTTTGATGCAGTCCCCAGGTGTGTGGGAGTTGGTCCAAACCTTGTGAATTGCACTATTAGTGTTACTGCTTCCTAGGTAGATTCGCATTATGACAAGATTCCGTAGCTTGCGGTCGCGTAATATGTCTACACCATGTCTACACCATGTCTACACCATGTCTACACCATGTCTACACCATGTCTATAACTATTGGTTATTACTGACCATTGCCTATGACTGCCTGAGATTAAGTTTATGAGTGATTCAATCCGGTATATTAGCCATTTATTTGACTCTGAAGTTATCATCTACGATTCTCATTTGACTATTGGCTATTGGCTAGATCTGGTTGCTTATGACTGACTACCTAATATGATAATTAGGCTTTATTTTCTATGATTGGTTATACCATTGTGATTTTCTGAGCCGATGATTTTCTGAGCCTATAATTTTTTTGAGCACATGATTTTCTGAGCCTATAATTTTTTTGAGACTATGATTTTCTGAGCCTATGATTTTCTGAGCCTATAATTTTTTTGAGACTATGATTTTCTGAGCCTATAATTGTCTGAGCCTATGATTTTCTGAGTCTAGGAGTGTGTGATTATTCCCATGCTTATTGAATGTCTATATGAATGACTACATCTGGTTACTAATTAGTAACCCTATTATGGATCTGATTCTGCATCTGGTTGATAACTAGTAATCGTATTATGGATATTTATGCCTATTGTTGTCTATTACTGATCCTATAGATATTAACTACTATTGTCCATGACTGTATATGACTGTATATGACTGTATATGACTGTATATGACTGTATATGACTGTGATGCATGACTGTGATGGATGACTGTGTACTATTGTTGATCACTGTGACTGTATGACTAGACTGTGTGATTGGATGACTACGAATAGATTACTATTGTTGTTGGTTGTCTAGGATCAGGTGACTGTGATTTATGACTGATTGTCTAGGATCAGGTGACTGATTGTCTAGCATTGTCTATTGACACGATGGCGATTGGGGGCATAATGGCAGGGTTCGGTCTAAATCCGAGCTTATTGTCTCATGTATTTATAGTTAATGATCACATGACAATGTCCTAGTCCATCCATATCCACGGTCCACCCAAGTATGAACCAGAGGAGACGATGAGAGGACGACGATGAGAGGACGAATAAGGAAAGGAGGAAAGGAAAAAAAAAAAAAAAAAAAAAAAAAAAACAAAGAAAACAAAAAAGGGGGTAATAAAAAGGAGGAGAAATCCAAGGCTGAATAGAGGAGAGAGGGAGATGGACGGATAAATCACTGACTTTCTCCGAGATCGGCATGGAGGTTCGCGCGTTAGCACTCTCATGATCTCAAACAATCTCATCACCCCCGCGGTCTCACTTTCACAGTCTTACTTCCACAGTGTCATTTTCAGTCTCACTTTCAGTCTCACTTTCAGTCTCACTTTCAGTCTCAAACAATATCACAGTCACTCTCACTCTCTCAGTCTCAGTCTCAAACAATGTGAAAAGACACTATCTTTTTTATCATCATCGCTTACTTTATCTTTTAATTTTTACTTAGTTACTTACTTACTTAGATATTTTTTTCTTGATTTTTTTATCTTTTTTTTTATCTTTTTTTCTTTTTTGCCCATAATCTTTTAACCTTTTTTTTTAAAAAAAACCTCTTTTTTTTACCTCTTTTTTCTTTTCATCTCTTTTTCTTTTTTTCTTTTCTTTTGGCCTATAATCTTTTTTTTTTTGGACGTCCAGCAAACATGCTTATCGACGGCAGTCTTATCTATAGATCGTCGCGAAACGGGACCGAAAAAGGTATTGAACGCACGAAGGGGCGCGGGCGCGGGCGCGGAGGGGGGGTGGGAGAGGGTGGTGGTTTCTTATCTGCAGGACCCCCGAGATTTTGCACCCATAATGGTATTATTCTCCATGCATTCTGCCCATGCATCACTTACCCGAAGTGCAGGGTTCCTGGAGTTCCCCATATATAAATAGCCTTTTCTTTCCTTGAATTCAGAATTATAATTTGAATCAATTACACTATTCACACTATTCACACTATTCACTGAACCAGTTACTGACTATTCACTGAACACTGAACACTGAACCTATTCACGTTATTCACTGAGCCAGTTACTGAACACTTACCATTCACTGAAGTCGCAGCCACTTATTATAATTGCCAACTTCAGCTAAACTTACAACAGAAGAGTATTCACCCAGTCACTCTACTGTCAGTCCAAGTTCTTTCCAGACTAGACTCCTGCTTCAATACCATAGACTCCCGTCACCTATCTTTGTCTTTTGTCACTGAGCTCCTGACCTTTGTCCTTTATCCCTGACTGTTTTCATCCTTTCCTTTGGTCCCATGTCGCTCCCCGTGGAATTGTCCCAGGACATTGCTCAAGGCAACCTCCGCAAATGTATTGCCGAAGCCACTTATGAAAAAACACTTGCCAAGACGTACGAAAGCCTCAACCGGAAATTGGGTGATGCCCCAGTCAAGTTTGACCCCGAGAAGCACCTCAAATTCTACCTGAACGACCCATTGGACCAGCACAAGTTCCATTCCACGCGCAGAATCACCATGGAGGAGCTTGGTCTCACCAACAAAATGCAGGTTCTGCCCATTGGAGTTTCAGACCCTTTCCCACTTTTCACCGATGAAGCTGTTGATATCATGAAGAGAGAGTGTCTCAACAAGGAGCGGTTCTTGGAGCACGCGCGCACTTCGTTCAGCTCCACATCCGGGTTGGACTGCGTGATGCGGGGCTACGTCACGGAAAAAGACCAAATTCTCTCTCCCTTCATCTACGAAGCTTGGAAACACCCTAAGACCTTGGAGTTGATCTCCATTATGGCAGGCGTGGAATTGGACGTGGTTATGGATTACGAGATTGCTCACGTGAACATTGGAATCACTGATGATGAAACCGCTTCGGTGCAGAGAACAGAGCACCAAAAGGAAGAGAGAGAAAAGCTTTTCACGGGTGAAAGTACGGGCGATGATATCCCTGCCATTGTGGGCTGGCACAATGATTCGTACCCTTTTGTATGTGTGTTGATGCTCTCCGATACCTCGGATATGATTGGAGGAGAGACATATCTCCGCATGGGTGACCAGAAGATTGCCCGGGTCAGTGCACCCCAAAAGGGTTCTGCTGCGGTGTTACAAGGCCGCTACATCAAGCACTTGGCACCTAAACCTTTGGGAACCACTGAGAGAATCACCATGGTCACGTCGTACCGCGCCAAAAGCTCCAAGGTGTACGATGGCTCAGTTATTAGCACGGCTAAACCAGAAATCAACTTTGGTTCTCGCTACAATGAGTTCTACCGCCAATGGGTGGAGTCCCGCGTTGACTTTGCCAAGAGACAAGCAGATGATTTGAAGGAGTCGGTCAATGGTGACTCTACCTTTGATAAGGCTGCGGCCATTGATAAGTTGAAGGCCATTGAGGAGTATATCCACCGGACGTACCAGGAAATGGAGCTTCTGCCTGAGGAGATTCAGCAGATTAAGATTAAGGGGTAGTGGAGCTGGCCACCAGAGTGCATACCAGAGTGGACACCAGAGTGGATACCAGAGTGGAGCATGCTTCACTCTGGTCAGAAAACAACATCTACTTCATACATTTCCATACATCCACCCTATGTCTTCCCTGTCTTCCCTGTCTTCTCTATGTCTTACCTAGTCCACCCTATGAAAATGGTAAGCTCTACCTGAATTTCTGATAAGGAGTCAGATCAAAATTGGATGTGGATGTTGAAGTGGAGTCTAGCCGGAGCCAACTAAGACTAAAAGTCAGTCTATAGTCTATTAATATATTGTTCAATTGATAATGCCAGTGGTCATAATATAAGCTTTCCGTTGGAATCAGTCACTGGGTGCTATTATTCTTACTGGTACTTTTACTCTTAGTATCACTCCTCATCCACTGAATTAGTGTCATAGTGTTTCAACACTGTTTTACTGCTTTGGCAGCCTCTGGGCCAGGCCGTTCTGTTTACTCCGATTTAACAAATTTTAGAATTAATAACTGATGATGTTATTATAAGTATACTGTTAGTAGAGTCTATAACAGGTACACTGTTAGTAGAGTCTATAACAGGTACACTGTTAGTAGAGTCTATAACAAGTACACTGTTAGTAGAGTCTATAACAAGTACACTGTTAGTATTATACTCCGGTTGCATCAGGTACTCTAGTTACTATGTTCATTCGCCGATGATTACTTGGAGGGAAGAATCTGAGGTGCTTATACTGTGTTTTTCAAAACTATTCAAACCAGCGCGACAAAATGTTTCTTACCCCGTCGTGTTTGGAATTGTTGTATACACTCCCATAATGTGGAATAGTTATCACGTTAAGTTTCAACAAGCGTCTTAACTTTGGTACTTCAGTAAC
>NKZD01002112.1:0-14490 GCA_002370635.1 Metschnikowia cerradonensis | reverse complement strand
TCTGTGAGTGTGTAAGTCTGTGAGTGTGTAAGTCTGTGAGTGTGTAAGTCTGTGAGTGTGTAAGTCTGTGAGTGTGTAAGTCTGTGAGTCTGTCTATGATACTGGTTATACCGCAGAATAAGGTAAGGGCACAGTGAAGTTCTTAATACCTCCCCAAAAATGTATATCAATAGTCAATTATGGTTCCGTATATCCCAGACCAATGGCTGCTCGAAACTTATGACACTCGCGATTAAATGATGGCTTGATACTTTGAGCTGAACTTGCTGGTCTCTGAGCTTATACAGTAGTTAATGGTCCTGTATAGTAGAAAACAGATGTGACACAATCTTAGTCTTTAAGTTGTTATAGACTAATAGTGCATTGGAGACTAGTCCTGGTCCAATGCAATGCACTGTACAAATAACCATAGTAACTGACTGGACCAGAAAGAATAACAGTGAGACCACCCAACCATTCAGCCCCAAGTAGCAAAGGCTCCACTATGTATACACCCATTTAGTAGACAGCACCATATAGACAGTACCATATAGACAGCACCATATAGACAGCACCATATAGACAGCACCATATAGACAGCACCATATAGACAGCACCATATAGACAGTACCATATGGACAGTACCATATGGACAGCACCGTATAGACAGCACCGTATAGAAAGTAGAAAGTGGAGAGATGAGTAGAGCGCGGAAAATTGTGACGGTTGGTTTGACGCAATGTGTAGGCCCATGCGAGTGCGAAGGCCTTTTTCTCAGTGAGCCTGATTGACCCCAAGCCAAACCATCATGGATCCTCACGCCCTTCTCCAGTGTTTCGCTGCCACACTCGAGGTCAACCAGGCTGTTCGTCTGGAAGCAGAAACTCATCTTCGGCAGCTTTCCGTGACGCCGGGTTTTTTGGGTGCTTGCTTGGACATTCTCCTGGCCCCAGATGCCCCATTGCCTTGTAAGACTGCTGCTGCCGTGTACTTCAAGAACCGAGTGGTGAGGTACTGGGGTCACCCCAAGTCATCCAATATTGACGATGGTGAACGGCCCGTGATCCTCGACCGCTTTGTGCAGGTGTTGGCCTCGGTGGACTATGCCATGAAGAACCAGTTGGTGCCTGTATTGAGGGTGTTGGTGTCTCAGGAGTACCCCCACAAATGGCCTCAGTTTCTCCCGCAGGTGGCTGCTTTGCTCCAGAAAAAAGAAGACTTGTCGGCTGTGTATACCGGAGTGCTGTGCTTTGCTGAGCTCTGTCGCTACTATCGGTATGTGGATAACGACGAGCGGGAAAAGGTCTTGGATCCTATAGTGGAGGAGGTGTTCCCACACTTAAGGGAATTGGGTGAGGAGATCGTGCAGCTGCACCTTAATGAAATTCTGGCCACTATACTCAAGCTCGTGCTCAAGTGTTATAAGTTCGTCACTTATTTTGACATGCCACGCGTGCTCCAGACCAAATACAGTTTGGTGCAATGGGTTGGCTTCCACTGCAACGTCATCACCATGGCTCCTCCTGCTTACATCACGGAATCGTCGCTTTCGCCTCTGGAAAAGGCCCAGACTCAAATGGCCAAGTGTTACAAATGGGCCGTGGCCAACGTGGAGCGCTTGTTCTGCCGGTATGCTTCCCGGGACCTTTCCCTGCGCTTCAAATATGACGGCTTCAGAGATGTTTTCGTGACAGACTGCATCCCACACCTCATGACTGTGTTCTTGATGCTTATTGAGCGGTGGTGCCGCGGAGAAACATGGATGCCGGGACCTGCCTTGTACCACTTGTTGGAGTTTCTCAGCCAATGTGTCACGCAGAAATCCACGTGGGCAATTCTCAAGCCATACTTCGAAAACATCGTGCTGCACTTCGTGTATCCGTTGCTCTGCCCCACGGACGAAACACTTGAGATGTTCGATGTAGACCCCAACGACTACATCAACCTGAAGTTGGACAACTTCGATGACCTGGAACCCGATGTGGCAGCTTTGGGGTTGTTAGTGACCTTCATCACCAAACGAAAGAAGTCCACCTTGGAGCCCATTCTTCTGTTTGCTTATACCACGCTTTCGGAGCTTGCTAAAACCCAGGAAACCTTGGAGGTAGCCCGCAAAAAGGATGGTGCATTGCGCTTGTTGGGCGGAATCAGCCATATGCTCACAGCCCCCAGTTCTCCATTCTGCCTGCAAATGGAGAGAATTTTGGCTGAGTTGGTGTTGCCCAACTTGGCTTCGCCCCATGAGTTTCTCCAGGCCCGTACATTGGACGTGTGCCTGAAGTTCCTGGACTTGGAGCTCCAGAATAAGGAAACCGTGGGTGTGTTGTATAACGGAATCCTTCGTGCATTCACCAGCGACGAGTCCGCCAGCTTGCCTGTCAGCTTGCAGAGTGCGTTGGGCATCCAGGCATATATGCACCAGGCAGCATTCCGGGAGATCCTTGGTGCCATCATCTTGCCCACCATGTCGAAGCTCTTGGCCTTGTCCAATGAAATCGACAATGAAGTGGTGTCGGTAGTGATGCAGGACTGCGTAGAGAACTTTGCTACCCAGTTGCAGCCATTTGGTGTGGACTTGACCAAGAACTTGGTTGAGCAGTTCTTGAGGTTGGCCAAAGAAATCAAGGAGGCAGGAGAAAGTGGGTCTGCCGATTTGGACTTTGATTCTGACTTCAACGATGATATCTCCGATAAAATAGCTGCGGCCATTGGCTTGTTGAACACCATGGTCACGGTGCTACTATCATTTGAGAACTCCAAGGAAACACTCGTGGTTTTGGAACGCACCTTTTCGCCTGTCATTGATTATGTATTGACCAACGACTTGGACGATTTCTTGGCGGAGGTTGGAGAGCTCATTGAGAACTCCATCTTCCTCATGACCCAAGTTTCGCCAGAACTGTGGCGTTTTTTGGGACTTTTAGCCCGCCTGTTCCAGAACGGCTTTGCTCTCATGTACACCGAGGAACTCTCAATTTGCTTGCGGTTCTATATGGTGTATGGAGCAGAAACACTCAAGCAGAATCCAGAGCTAGTGCTGCATCTCATGTCCATCATCCTCTTGGTGGCTCTGCAGGATGACCATAGTTCGGGATATAATGACCTTCTGCTGGCCTGTGAATTGGCACAAACCTTGATTCTTTCGCTCCAGCTGAACATGTGCATTGAGAAATTGTGCAAGGCCCTTTTACCAGCGTTTGCACAGGCTCAAGTGGACCAACCACCAAAACTGGCGCAACTGGCCCATAGCCAAGCCTCAGCCAAGCCCAAGTTCGATCTGCTCTTGGTGGCCCAGCTCAACTTCATCACGTCCTGCATCATGTACGATGCTCCGGCCACCTTAGGCTACTTGCAAGAACACAAGTGCTTGGAGACGTACTTCGAGCGCCTTGTAGCTTTTGTGCCCCACATCAAGAGAGTGTATGATATCAAAATTACTCTTGTGGGCCTTGCCTCCATGTGTACCAATGGAACGTTGGACCACGTGCCATCGTTGGTGCAGCACATGGGCCCTGCCTTTTCCGTTCTCTTGAAGGAGTTACCAAAGGCCATCAAGAACTTGGACAAGCAACGTACGGAGTTTGATGCAGATGACTACTTGGGTTCTCTGAACTACGACTTCAACCAAGATGCCGATGAGTTCGATTTGGACGCGGCTGAAGAAGCGGCTGATGTGCCGGACTCTTCCAATACCGAAAAGTACCTTGAGTTCTTGGACAAGGAAAACTCCAAGCTTGCAGGAACATTGGACTTTGACGATGAGCCGGTATTTGAGGATGTTTTGGGCCTGACTCCTTTGGACAACTTGGATGCTGCAGCATACTTCCGGAACTTCTCTGCAGCCTTGCAGACGTCCAACGATGCCTTGTACCATGCTATTTTCGATAACATTTCCGAAGCCGAAAGACTGGTGTTGGTGCAGGCAGTTGCTCCAAGTAATTAGGAAGAAGTCAGTGATGATTCCAGCATATTTTAAATGCAAACCCTCCTCTGACTAGATAGTTTGAATTCAATCCAAATCTTTTTGCTTTGACTCTCCGCTAAGCGTCTCATAGGTACAGCGAGGATGAAAACTCTTATAGACTCAATAGGGGTCGTGCCCCGCTCATAGGTTCTGGGAAGGATATAGGAGTTGCTGCAAATGCCAAGACCAATAAACAGTAGGAATAGAAGAGCTGGATCAAGTTGTTTCCAAGAAAGAATCTAACAATGCTTGGGGAGGATAGTTACACTATTCTGACATCGGGATTTGCAAATATCCCTATACTGCATGACTTTCAAAGCTCGCTCGTAGTCTCGATGACTTTCAAAGCTCACTCGTAGGCTCAATGACTCAAGGATCGACTCGAAGTTTTCATGAGCGCGAGTACCTCATAGAGTTACTCATGTGTGGCTGACCACACGACCCTAACTCGCAGTCATCTTATCACTAGACCAGTGGTAAACCAGTGGTAGACCAGTCCCAGATCCTCAATTGTGATACCCCGTCTTAGATATGTTTTTTGAGCTCTAGAAACGAACCAATACCAATCAGTAATAACTATAGTTGATGTGATTTCGAAAATGACTAAAACAAGCCTTCAAGCCAGTTCCAGAAATCACTGGATCGAGTCACAGGGTACCCCGTTGTAAGTGGAAAGAAAAGAGTTGATAAAGAAAAAAAAAGTAAGGGTACTGAGTGGGAGGGGGGAACTCCCCTTTTATAGACATTTTCGCCTTTTCTCACCCCGCCCTGTTTATTTGCAGCCATCAGCCATGCAGGAGCGGGGAGCTGCGAAATATATAAAGGCCGCGTATTCCCCTGTTTCCAAGCATCAATTAGAGAAGGAATAGTTTTATGAAGTGGTATTCTAAAGAGATGATTCTACTGTGATTTTATATCAACTAATTCTATCTCAGGAAACCGCCCAATAATAATATGGTGGACTGGAACTAATTCTATCTCAGGAACTACCAAATGACGATCTGGTGGAATGAGAACCACTGATGTTAGATAAAGTAGCTCCGCCAGAGTACACCCTCAAGATCCTGCATTTGCTCCTCGTTGAACACCTTGCTATCGATATGCCAGCTATCCTGCCTGGTTTTTTTGAACTGCCCAAGAGTTTCCTTGGCCGTCTTCCCCACTATGCCCGGGATTCCGCACACCTTATTGGACAAGATGGTCAAAATCTCAGGAATCCACAATGGGGGAGGCGAGTGGAAGGAGAAGGCATGAACCAAGGCTCCAAGCCCAAGAGCAGCACCGTGAAGCACGGCTATATCCGACGCAGGAAGGTTTTTGAAGTGATTCTTGCGGTGCACCTTCCGAATGCGGTCTAAGTCCGACGAGTACCTTTGCTTATAGAGCTCCACTATACTCTTAATCTCGTGAGGAGGACTAGTATGGATGAGCCCCGCAAACGTGCTGGCCAGAGCCTCACGGATCTCGAGGTTCTTATGGTGCATCAACGAATTCGTGAAGTTCAAGATTCTGGTTCTTTGTTCGGCACTCAACTTGAAGAGGTTGCGGAAGTATAACACCTCGGTGAATTGACCAAGCACCATCGACTGCAACACATTTAAGTTTTGACTCAGGTACTCCTCAAGCATAAGCACCGTGAGGTCTAGAGCAGCCAGCTCAAAGGGAATCTGTGACACTTTTCGCAAGGGTGTCACGGGGTCGATGTTGCCCAACATACACACCTCCTTCATGTTCATGAGGTCAAGGAGAAATGGAACAATGTGGCTGCCCACCATGTGTTGGTACTGCACGGCAATACTAGTATTGAGCGCCTGCTTGAGCCAGTTCAAGAGTGTGGTGGCACAGTAAATGTACTCGGACTTGAGGATCTCGGGAACGGGGTCGTTCTCCACTTGGGCCCGACATCTTTGGATGCGGGAAAAGAGGCCAAGGAGTCTTTCATAGAAATCCTGGTTCATGCTCCGTGTACTAACAAAGTCTGGAGTTTCTGTGGATGTGGCCAAGAAGTCTTCCATGCTTGCAAACGACTCTCCATAGAAGGTGAACGACGTGACGGTGATCAAAGACCCCACCTGCTCACGTATAGCCTCATACCGGTTGTCGACATTTTCAAAAGCCAAGTCAAGCAAATCTTCCGTATTGGGGCATGCCCTGGTGATGGCTGAAACAAACAGTTTCATATAGTTGAGCATGGTGGCCCCATTGAGTGCAGAATCCGAGTCCTTGGGAACCTTATACTTCAAAATCACGTCTCGGATACGGGGAAAACGACGGGTGTCAATATGGGCTGGCGTCCACCATGCGAAAATATTCCAGATATTCTTTGTTTCGGGAGTCAAGTCATTGGCAAAGATCCGGGTGAGAAAGCCACACAAGAACTCATCCCTTTGGGCCTGAAATGAAGGGTGGATGTATTTGGACCCCACCAACACTCCCGTCACCAACTCACATACCACGATATGCGATGCCTTTTCATCTTTATCGTAAGCCTTTTCAATGATGTCGAGCAAGTCTCCAAAGGTCATGTGTCGGATCCGTCCATTGGACATAAGCATTACAAGCACTGCTGTAATGTACACATCTGTGCCCTGAAAAGCAAGGTTGGCATCAGCAATCCATAGGTTGACGATCTCCAGGAACCAGGGCTTGGTCACGTGGTTGGCGAATTGTGCAAGAGCATTTTCATCGGATTCACTCAATTCCAATTCAGTGAATTGTGTGTTCTTGACCACGCAAATGCTCTCGTCCCAGAAAAGCCACCCTGTGCCCACCCTGTTATCAATATAGAACGAAGGCTCGGGGTTTTTCATCTCCAATTGCCATTGTTTCTGGAACGACTGCCCGTTCTCTGGTCTTGTATCGATACTCTTCATCGAGTTCATCGTATAGTCCGCATCATACCCGTTCGCCACCTTATGGTCGTTAGCAGAAAGAGTCTGCAAATTGTTGACTAACTTCGTGAGGCCCGTGAGTGCCAATCTGGAAAGAACAGGGTGGTCAGAACTGGCTACCTTTGTCAAGACATCAAAAGCCTCTGCACTGGCTGGAACTTCGATTTTGTTCTGTAAAATCACCACAAGCGAAAGATTAAGCGAGCTAGATCTCCAATGGGTTGCACTTCGAGCACACGAGATGGCCAAGGCCTCCAATTCCTTGATTTTCTCAAGGTAAATGCCCCGCTTGGAGTCCTTGGCGCATTTAAGCACCCTGACCTCAAGATCAATAAACTCTTCGGGTGGTCTGATGGACTCAACCAAGTCATTTTGGATCAAGCACGTGCTGGAAGGCAAGAACACCGAGCCACACAACTCCTTCATGGAATTTTGCGAGGTACCATTGATATCCTCGGCATCTATACCAAAACACTTGTTGAGCAAGCCTAAGTACTTGGGGAGATTGAAGAAGTCGCCCTGGAGTTTGGACCGAATGCTTTTGAGCTGGAACACGGCAAGGACTGTTTTGATAGACTTGTAGTTCTTTCCTTTAAGTGCTTTGGAGAGGTGCCGGAGTGCATACTTGACAATAATGCCGTATGAGCCATTGACTCTTTTCATGGACTCCGTAAGAGTGGTCTGGGCCGGATCCGCAATGGATGCATATGTAGAAGATGCCATCTTCACTATGTCCTCAAGAAGCACCTTATCCAAAGGAGACATGGTACGGGAAGTGGCATGTAAAGCCACACGCATCAGGTGGTAGTTTTCCAACCGGGCCCCAAAGTATATTCTCGTAAACGGCTTCTTGAGGTTCTTCACCTGTTGAAGCTGGGCCACATAACCCATAGAGATACGGGCGTGGCTATGGTCCAAGAGTCGTTCTCGTCCCACATCATTGAACCAGATATTCAAGGTGTAAAGCAAGTGCTTGAAAAGCCTGGTGTTGTCGAGGAGATGGGTCTTCATGAACCGGAAAATGAGATGGAGACTCTTACCCACCAAATGCCGCATGCGGTGGATCTCCAAATACGCCTGGTTGCTGCGCCGAGTATGGATGTCGTCTCCAAAGTAGTAACTGCTGGTGTAGAGCTTTCTTTCACGGAAGGTGATGCCGGGGTTGACTGAAGACATATCCATTCCCGCGAGATTGGGGGAAGCTCTTCCCGAGGCGTCCAATTTGGGCGACTCCGAAAGCCGTGGTTGTGGGGTCTTCAGTTCTAGACTCTCAACAGACCCATTGGGTTGCTCAAGCTTGTAGTCTATACCGGAATTGGCCTCATTGGACTCCACAAGCTTAAGTTCAACGCCTGCTCCTGCATCGTTGGAGTCGGACATCACGGAATCCTCGTCCAAGCCCTCGATGTCACGCACAATCTGCTCCAAATTTTCATGGATGGCTTCAATTTCAGGCTCGTTTTCGGGAAATTTGGCAGCTCCAATTTTGCGGATTCTCTCGAGAAGCCGGAACCGGCTCTGGATCGAATCGTCGGCATTGCTCAACTGGGGAATATCCTCATCGAAGCTAGGATCGAAAAGATTGGACATTCCACTAAGTCCATAGCCAAGATAGAGAAAATTGGCCCTTAACTCATCGGCCAAGTTCAACGAACTGGCTTCACTGGCCTTCTCATTGCCCACAAAACTCTTCAATATCCCCAGGATGTTCGTGAGTGACTTGGTCATGTGCGCCTTAAAGACTGAAACTGCATAGTCGATCTCAACATCCCCCGGCATAAACCACTCAAAGGTCAAGTTCTCCTTCGATAAGCGGTACTCGTCAAACTGGAACCCGCCCCAACATTCCTCCTTAAACCCGTGTTTTTCCACGTATTTCGGGCTCACTAGCCTCGACTCACTGAGCCGGATTTTGGTCACACCCTGGAGCATCTGGTTAAGAAGCTGGGAACTGCCAAAAACAGCAGGACCTTTGACAGAGCCCATCAAAAAGAATGAAAGCTCCTGCAACTGTTTTCCAAGCGGAATAACATGCAGTCCAGCATTCCCCACGGCCGAGTTCAAGATCAGAAGGTTCCAGAAAAGCGTCTGGTCACGTGGAATGATATCCACCCCAGTACGAGACTGACCCGCTCCATTCTCAGACACCTCATCATAGATCTTATCGATCAACAACGGAGCCAACTTAGCAAAGTGACTAGGGTCCCGCTTGATGATAGCCCCCACTATATCCGCCACCACCTCGACCACAGCATGGATGGTATGGTCAGCAGTGAAGTCGAGCCATTCCTGGCGAAATGCAATGAAAATGTCATCGGACATGCCCTCGAGAATCACAATCATGAGGTTGGGCAAAATATCCAGTAAGTACTTTTCCACACCATTACTTTTGGCCAAATCCGGAAGGTTCTCAATGAGCAAGAAAAGTCGCTTGCACAAAGATTTAACTATGAACTTAAATGATGACGTGGACTCTTTCAAGGCCTGCACCTCCAAAACGGGGTCATATTCAAAGGTAGCAGTTTCGCCAAAAGATTGCCGGTGGAGATGGTCTAGGTGCAGGTTTGCAATATCCACAGCAAGACCTATATCACCTTTTCCGTCCGCCAAATCGGCCAACGGCACAAAAGTGGCAACCGTGGCAAATACATCCAACGTATGGATTGTTTTGGTCAAGTCATTGGAGTCTATTCCGGGAAGTAACATCTCTAAAAGGCGTGGAAGGTGGAGTCTGTACACAGGAACAGCCGCAAAGTAACGTGCTGTTTTTTGTAATGCCTCGAGTCCAATGATCACTCGATGTGTAGATATCACGCCCTGAAGCGACTCGTATAAATCGGGTAAAATGCAACCAAGAGTAGTTACATGATCCAAATGTGCCAAGTAGCCCAAGGCCATCAAGTAAGCTTCAGATGCACTTTCCCGTTTGGACTGGAGTCCCGTACGGACCAAAGGAATAAGAATGGCCACAAACCTTTTGGCCACGGCATCAGAAATCTTGAGGTTTTCGGGAAGCGTGTATAACGAGCCATAGGTCTGACGTTCCATATTGTATCTTTTAAGAAATTGATATGCCAAGCTATGGACCAACTTGGAAATGGGTCTAGACCAATCACCACTATTGGAAGGATGCACATAACTCTCGATGGCATTGAGAATAGTGCTAATTTGGTCGAGAATGCCGTTTTTCTCCAAGGGTTTCAGGCCATTAAGTGAGAAAACGATGGCACTCGCGTACCCATGGAAGAATTTCGTCTTGATGGACCCAAATTTCTTGGTGTTGATGCTTAAACTGGAAACAAGCGAGTTCATGATATGATGGAACTGGAGGGACGTGTAAATACCGAAATCATGGGCCTCTGTTTCAGATTGAGTGGATGCAACATGCATCAAGTACGACATGGCGGTCTTGCCCAAAAGCGACGTCACGTGCAGGTCGATGCCATCGCTAGTGCTAAGTTTGCGCCACATGGCAAAGAAGCCGGGAATATAATGCCGGGTATCCAACGGATCAATTATTGAGCCAAAGTTTTGGGGCAATACCCGCATGCACCAGAGCACGGATGTGGCATTGGGGATGGAGAAACGGGAAGCCAAGTGCCTAAAAAGCTCAGGCAAGGAGTCTGGCTCGAAGAAGTTGGCGGCACGTTCACCCAATTTGAGCACTTGGCCGAGATCCTTCTTTTCCATCGGGTGGTGCAAGGCATCGGCGGTGGGGAAGTGCAAAAGAAGGTCATTGAGCACCGGGGTCCAAGGCAACACCAAGCCATGAGCCTTTAAAAGGTCCACATGTTTCGTGAGTGTTTCAAAAGCCCGCACGTAGATCTTAAGGTTAAGGTGTTGGCCCCTGCTGCAACAGATGGCGTAATACACCTTTGCTAGCGATATACGCAAAGATAGCGGCATATCGTACTTCATCTTGAGCCACACAAGGAGCTCATGGGTCCAGGTCCGAACATTGACGACAGCCGCCGATTTGGGGGATTTGCGGTGCTGGCTAGCCGAGCCCCCGGACAAAAACAGGCTATGGCCATCCTTCTCTGAATCCTCATCGTAAGTCATATCGTAATCATCCTCATCATCGGTATTATCATCATCCTCATCATCCTCTTCAAGATCATCCTGATCATCAACATCCCCTAAATCATCCGCATGCCCCGGATCAGCACCATCGTCGGCAATTTCAAAGAGATTGGTCTCCAAAGCCACGTCCACATCCGAAAACCCCAGTACATCCCGGAGGGCGGCCAAATCTCTTGCGCTAACGGAAATGGCACCTTGAAGATCCTGACTCCGGAGCGCTATATAGAGGTGAGCCACAATATGGGCCAAGAACTTGGCTCGGTCGTGCTGCGGTTCTGTGGGGTAAGGCAAATAAGCGGGCCATACCACGGACCGAGGCCATTTGCGAGCATAAAACCGCAGCGTAGCATCTCGTTGCATCCGACCAATCACACCCTCATCTCGCGGGTAATCGAGACCATAATGGCGTTCTCGCTCGTGTTGGATTGTACCAAAAGACGGTCTGCGAGACATGTTATAGAGCAACTCCATATCGTCTGCGGTGATGTGTCGCGCCCCGGTACACCAACCACTGTGCTAGAGTTAGACTGTGGTGTACTACTGTACTGTAGTGTACTAATCCACCACACACTAGATTATATTGTTATACTATACTGGACTATACTATACTGGACTATACTATATTGTAGTACTGGACTATACTATATTGTAGTACTGCACTATACTATATTGTAGTACTGGATTATACTATATTGTTGTACTGCACTATACTACTATACTACTATACTTTACTGGCCCAAGGCTCATAACCTACTACCTCTTTGTCATCTACTAATTCAATGACATCATAACTTCTATTCAAAGATCTTCTAACCATTAATCGAGCCCTAACCAATGCTCGAGGTCTCTGACTCTATAAGCTTAGTCTATTACTACTACTACTAAAACTATACTCGATCATTTGGAGAACATTTAGACGAGACTCTAGATAAAGCTAGACTTTACTAACACTGCTAACACTATTTTTACTCTGGAATTAGATTCAGATAAGAAATGAGAATCAATCCAGGTCCTCACTAATCATCATCATTGCCCTACACTAATTAATATTGGTGTGTCTGGTATCGGGAGACAAGTTGGTATGTCCTCTTCAGTTGATATATATTTTGGGTGGTATATTTTGGGTGGTATATTTTGGGTGGTATAAACTAATGGGAGCTTGTCCTTTTATATTGGGATGAACCTTCAAATGACTGTAGTCATGGACTCTTCTTATTACTAACACTGCTTTTCAAGGGACAAACATATTGCAGTGACCATTACTCGACGTCTCCAGTCTCCGGGGACGTGGTGCTTGGGGTCGATGAAAGTGACCTCTTATGTATCTAAACTATACTGAAAACTCTCATAATCACAAGTTCACCTCTTGTTCTATTCTTATCTGTCCTGATATGAACTACCGGTAATAAGCTCCGCTACACATATTACGACACCACTGTACATCTTCTCTCAACTTGCCGTTCTGGAACATCTTGTCAGAGACCAGTTCCATTATGTTAGTATTGACACCTCACAGTTCCATTCAAACCTCACAGTTCTATGAACACCCCATACTTTTATTGAAACCCCATACTTCTATACAGTTCCGACCTATTGTCTCAGGTCATTGAATCGTCCCCATAAATTCCACTCTTGGTGAAGTTAGAACGTATATTGCTTTTTCAATGTTTAAATACCAATATATGTTCATAAGAATCTTATATCTAAAGTTTGTGGACAGAAATTGTGAAGGGTTTTGAAAGAGAAAGTCACGTGACCATTCCGAAGGGTAAGGCATACCTTCAAACCGCTTCTCCAGAAACACGTATACGAACCCAAGTGACCACATATATATTCATCAAGGCGCTATTAAAGTTTTACGAGTGATGAGAGCCGTGAAAGTCGTGATTATCTATAGTAGGAGTACATATAGAGTCTATAGTAGGGTTTCATTGTGTCCACACTGCCATAAACATGTCAGCCACACTTCCATTGACTCCCCACACTGCCATAAACATGTAATCCATACACTTTAATTGTGTAATTCTCCAATAATTATTTCCATGAGATTCTTTATTATCCAAATACCCCTCTGATGCTCAAAAAGACTATTCAATGTATTAAATAATTTAGACAGTGTAAAATTAAGATGTATATTTTAATCTAATAAAAAGGTATAATTGATAGAAATTTATATGAACCATTTCTAGTCCACAGATTTATTTCAAATTCATGTATTGCAGTATAGTGCGTAGTTTCACGGTATAGTCAATAGTCTATAGAATAGTCTTGCAGTCAATAGTCTGTATTAAGTCTTCTAGTCAATAGTCTATACAATAGTCTTATAGTCTGTAGCCTATAGAATAGTCTTATAGTCTGTAGTCTATAGAATAGTCTTCTAGTCTGTATTCCAACCTTTGTATATGATTATTCACGTAGTCAAATTCACATTGTTAATCGACTAGAATAATTGATATTGACTTGACTTTGGCTTGACTTAACTTGAATTTGACTTGACTTTGATATTAAGCGTTAGATCCAAGATGGGTGGAATACAACCCATATAGGGATTGAGCTCACATGTCCAGTTAATTGGGAACCGATGCTACAACTCCTTTTTCAGGTCCACCGTTACTACTCCTTTTTCAGGTCCACCGTTACTACTCCCTTTTCATGCTCACCGTTACTACTCTTCGACTACCTTCCGGTAGAATATTTAATGGTGACCGATTCCTTTTCCTGAGGAATCATCAACGAATATAGTTTCGATTAGGCAATAAACGTACTTACAAGAATCTAACATTAACTTTGATATTGACTATGATATTGACTATGATACTGACTATGATATTGACTATGATACTGCCCTTGATACTGCCCTTGATACTGACTGTTATGTTCTTTATAACGTGTGTTTGCCTAATCTTGTATTCGTTGATGGTTCCTCAAAGAGAGGAACCGGAGTGGCTTATATACTTTGAGGAAAACGTGGCATCGAAAAACTCTCCACTAGAACAATAGTAAGTCTTATAGTCAGTATTCTATAGAATAGTCTTATAGTCAGTATTCTATAGAATAGTCTTATAGTCAGTATTCTATAGAATAGNAGTCTTATAGTCAGTATTCTATAGAATAGTCTTATAGTCAGTATTCTATAGAATAGTCTTATAGTCAGTATTCTATAGAATAGTCTTATAGTCAATAGTCTATAGAATAATTGTATAGCCAGTAGTCTCTAGAATCGTCCTATAGTATAGTGAGTCTTGTAGTAAGTCGTATTGTTAGATTCTTGTTGTTACGTCAGGTACTCTGTTTAATATATTTTTTTGTTGATGATTCTTCAGAAGGAGGAATCTGAGCTACTTAAGTATTTGATAACGACATTACCTAGTCAAGCGGGTTGTTGCTAGGTGCTGACCTTAGTGGATAGCTGCCATCTTATCTGTAATTGTAGTCTCAAATACCGGACAGGTCGTGAAAGACCCATCTCGGATCTAGCAGATAGAGTATAGTAGTGTAGTAGTGTAGTAGTGTAGTAGTGTAGTAGTGTAGTAGTGTAGTAGTGTAGTAGTGTAGTAGTGTAGTAGTGTAGTA